>OVBI01000104.1:0-27455 GCA_900406495.1 Sisymbrium altissimum
CCCTAAATTAGAAAAGTGAAAAAGAACTTGTTTCGAAATTTTGTTCTTTCACATGAAAAAACTGATGAGGAAGCAGAGCTTACAATAGGTTGCTTTTAACTTTCATTCCCATGCCTTTGTTTATAGGATATATCATCTTCTTTTAAAAATAATTGTTTTTTCCGTACTGCAAATATAGAATGTGTAGTTTCTGTTCCAAAATGTATGATTCGTAGAATACTAGAGATGTCGTACCCACTGGTGCAGTTTAGAGTTGGTAAGCTTAATTCAGTCAGTCAATTCTGTTTCATTGTATATACACTGCATACAACTCTATTGTGAAAGAGGAATAACAACATAAACTGATTTCTTCGTTCCATCCTCTTGGTGAGTATTTCAGATGGTCGTACCATGTCTTGAAGCCATAATATATGTAAACTTATTACTCGCTGCATACATTGTCAAGGCCTGAAGCATCTTGATTAAGTTAAGAGGTTAGCAGGTAACAATTTTGCTATTATGTGGCCTCCAACTTAGAATCAAACAATAAGCCAACCTATCTACTAGGCATTTAATTTCTCCGAATATGTATTCACTTCAAATAACTTCTCTACGGCTTTTCCATTCATACCGTAAATTATGGTCGAGCCAAGCCACAAACACTAATTTTACGTTACTACACAGTTACAAGTTGCTATTTAAAGACAACTAATCCCACTTTACTTCTACAGGTTTCATCCCAAGATTCACAACGCTCATATCTTTCCCTTTGACGCTTGCATTTCCTCGCTTCATTTAAAGGCCAAGCTTCATCGATCCAATAATATTTTTAACTTCTACATATTATGCATAATGCAATAATTGTAAAAACTTCTATTTGTTTCACCATTTTCCCTTAATTGTACAATGAGAAAATCAATGATTATATTAAGCTGATCTCAAATGTTTTTTCTACTTTATCTTTTTGTGTACAAGAACATAGCTAAAGTCAATTAATAATACAAATTTAAGAATCTGAAAAAATTCTCATGAAAAATAGAAATTTTTTCATTGTTCACATAATCTTAATATATCTAAATATTAGAATGGATGAAAATACCAGTTTTAAGTAAATATCATTAGATGATTTATAAATAAAAAATCAATTTAAACTATGTATTTTAGACTAAATAAGTTCTTTTATCAAACAAAAAATATAATAATTTAAAGTTTTTAATGATAGAATTTTTTTTTTATAAAATCCCGCGCTTATGCGCGGGTATTCACCTAGTTTGGTTGAACAAAGAAACCATCTTATATATTCATCCTTGATATCTTTCGTTTAGTTACATACTACACATGGTAAATTAGAAGAAAACCATACTAGTGAGAAAACTAGGAAGGACGACAAGTAAAAGCATTTTCAAAATCACCAAACTTAAGCTCATGAATCTTTATCCTTGGATAAGCTCCATGAGAGTCTGCTTATAACACTTTCGTCAACTAACTTGTAGTGATGAGACAACTGTCTGTGAATCAACCCGCAACACTTGTCTACTTTGCTTTGATATTTGCTGTACAAAGCCGGTATTGTTACAGATAGGATGGTCCCTGTTAACACCATAAAAGCATAAACCTCAGATTCACCGAGTTTGAAACAGCAATGTTGAGAGAAAACATTTAAACGAGATCAACAAGCAAATGGAACAACGATTAAGAACTACAAGGTTATGAATGTTAGTTAAAGAGAGGTGCTTTAAATGCGTTTCTATCATTTAGGGATCAAGTAACTAACCGATATAAACAAGAGTGCAGAAAGAAATATAACAACCGATGGCAGAGAGAAGCCACAGACAAATCACCACCTGCTACAGAGAAATGGTCAAGACTGTTAACATGTAGGCCAATTGTTCAGGTTCCAAGAAAAAAAATCTAGTATCACAACCTTGAAGAAGAGGCGAAAATCGTTGCCAACTGTAACATCATGAGCCATTACAAGCAAGTGATTGAGTTTGATACGGAATGAAGCTGCAGCGCTATTCACCATTTCCTCTGATAGAACAAGCTCTGGTAACGATTTCGCCTGTCTGCTTATACAGAGAAATCAGGTAGAGAGATGAGTCATACCAACATCAAAGAATTACGGGAAAAAAACTAGATGGGGTGAAAATGAGGACGCACCTATTCCTAAAAGCAGAAACCCGGGCATGGACGAATGATGTTATGATCCCGATCAGCAAGACATCTGAAGAAACAGATAAGAATGGCAATCCGGAAAGCTCAAATATAAGCCAAGCTACGGTTGATAAAACGATAACCCCCAAAGAATGATTTCTCCTCCTCCATAATAGCAAGTCAGCAGCTGCATCAAAGAACAAAGCCATACACAAAAATGGTTGAGTGTCACTAAGGCTCTAAGAACTTGACAAAACAGTGGCATTTTTTTTGGCTTTGAATCCATCTAGTACTCATTAAGATCTAACGTTAACCTAACAATCACCTGCCAAACCTTCTATCTACAATGCAAAATGTAGTTGCACACATGATAATTCCAAAAGCCACTGAACTTTTCTATGTATATCTCATAGGAAGTACACAAATGATCATAAGAAATCAGAAAAATTGGAAATGTACTTTGCACACATAACAATCCCACAACCCAGTGAAATCAGAAACCCTAACTTTCAAAAGTATCATCATCTCTAACAATTCGATAAATCGATTTCTCATCGGAAAGCTACCCAATTTGATGAGAAGAAAAATAAAAAAAGAACTCGCCTTTGCCACCGCCCATGAACTGATGAACCGTAACTTGGCGACCCAACAAACGATAATCCGATGTGGATCCTCCTTCATTCCTTCCGTCCACATCACCTTCCATGTCACTTGAACTGTCCATCGGAGAGATTTCACGACAGAAAATTCTCCGACTTTCGAATGCCAATTGTCGACGATTCGATTGATTGATTGAAAAGTCTCGCCTTTAAATCTGGGTACAAATAGTGGTTTCTGGGCTAGAGGAAACGAAACTAGATTTGATCGGAGTAGGAATGACGGCGATTCAAGGACGAACAACCCAATAGAATTGGCCTTTGATGTTGCCTCTTTACATGCATCCAAATTTCAACATTTGGAATTTCTCATCTTCTAGTCAACTTTCTTCATTTCTTTATACTTTCCTTTTGATTCTCTCTTCATATCGTCGTCGTCATCATTAACATCATCGTCATCAACTCCTTTATATTCTTTTTTCATCCAATTAAAAAAAAGAATTAACTCTTCTTAAAAGCCGAAGAACATTACGTAAGGCCTTTTGGGCTCACTAGTCCAATATTTCGGCCCATATCTTTACAGCAAAACAAGTGTGTACGTGTCATGACTGTTACTTTATCACTATGTGACAGGCAGTGACTTGAGTATTCACATATGTTCATTTTAGGCGACCACACGAAGAGACAGAAACAAAAGTATCTCTCTCTCTCCTCTCAGTGTCTTTGTGTGTATCTCATCATCTATCAAAACAACAATGGCGATTCGTTCAGTAGCGAGTATAAAAACCCTAGCCGGCTTGAAGGAGACATCTTCGAGGCTTTTGGGATTCAGAGGAATCCAGACCTTTACGCTTCCTGATCTTCCTTATGATTACAGCGCCTTGGAGCCGGCGATTAGCGGCGAGATTATGCAGATTCATCACCAGAAGCATCACCAGGCGTACATCACTAATTACAACAATGCCCTCGAGCAGCTCGATCAGGCCGTTAACAAGGGAGACGCTTCCACTGTCGTCAAGCTTCAGAGCGCCATCAAGTTCAACGGCGGAGGTGTTTTGACTTTTTCTTTTTCTTTTTTTGGAATTGATTTTTCTTATGATCAATCTGGATTTTGGTGTGTTTGATCGGTTGGTTTGTGATTGGATGGAGTTATTGTTGGATTCGCAATCTAGGTTGATTTAAAAGTTACAGCCTTTTTGATTAATCATATTGAGCGAAAGAAGTTTAGCGGTTAAGGTAGTTGATTTAGTAGAGAAATCTGGTTGTGCTGAATATAGTCTGATTTTGAGATGAAACCTCTCTCGGAGTCTATTAAAAGTTTAATCAGTAAAGCAAGCTGGCTTAGGAGGTACTTTAAAGGCTGCTGAGTCTTGAGCTCAGAACCAGATACATATGATTGATAGTAAACGGACATCCAAGAAAATTTCTTACTAAAGTTTTGGTTTTTATCTTTGTTCTTCTTAATGTTTCCCCGAGAAACAATGGGAAATGGATGGTTTTTTATGTGCTAGAGAATGAAACTTATCGGGTTTTACATCTATTGTGCAGGTCATGTAAATCACTCCATCTTCTGGAAGAACCTTGCTCCTGTCAACGTGAGTTTGTGTTCAGAGTTTCTTTCTATATCTTCCATTTAATTGTTCTGTGCTTAATGGTGTGTGTTTTGAACATATAACAGCAAGGTGGTGGAGAGGCACCAAAGGGAGCTCTTGGTGGCGCCATTGACACTCACTTTGGCTCCCTCGAAGGTTTGGTGAAAAAGATGAGTGCTGAAGGTGCTGCTCTCCAAGGCTCAGGATGGGTGGTTAGTATTCTAATTTCACCTTTTAATATCATCGGCTCACATTGTTGGCTTTGGTGTTTCGCTTCACTCACTCTTTTTTGTTTCTCTTGATTGATTCAGTGGCTCGGTTTAGACAAAGAACTTAAGAAGCTTGTGGTTGACACAACTGCCAATCAGGTACCTTATCCATGATATCGATTTGTTCAAAAGGTCTTAGATTTGCCCGCGATTTTGGTATTCATAAATACATGTGGTTTGATAGATTTAATTAAAGAAAACCACTGTTTGATCTCAGGATCCACTTGTGACAAAAGGAGGAAGCTTGGTTCCTCTGGTCGGTATAGATGTTTGGGAGCACGCCTACTACTTGCAGGTAGCAACGCTTGTTATTCCTTCAAAATAGTGAGTTAACTTATAAGTAATCAACTCTTTAATCACTACTTTCTCTCTTGCAGTACAAGAATGTGAGGCCGGAATATCTGAAGAACGTGTGGAAAGTGATCAACTGGAAATATGCAAGCGAAGTTTATGAGAAGGAATCCCAGTGAATCGTTACAGGATAAGAAACATAAAGAGAGGAACCAGTTCCCAGCTCGGCTTTGCTTTTATAACTTTGTCTGAAACAAACTTACAATGTCTCTTTGGTCTTTGAGTTAGCTCAAACGACCCTGTGTGGTTGCAATAATACACGTTGTTTTCCAAAAGAATTTCTAAGAATAATTTTTTTGCTACATTCATCGTCTACTCCATATTGTTTTTGTTCTTTTAACCTACAACGTTTGTGCTAAACTTTCAAATTGAAACTCAATAAACCTCCCACAGATACAAGAGAGTTGGTTAGATAGTAAGAAACATAAAACACAAGTCGTACGGGATCAGTTTTACTCTGTCAACTCTCTTGGTGAAACTTTTCGTCCTTGGAAATATGGGGTAACGATATTACTCGTTCTTAATCCTGAGTGTGTGTACTCAATTATTGCCTGGTTCAGTTGAATTCCTTGTTTTGTTCCAAAGTACATACATACCTGTCTCCTTTTGAGCTAGGGTTGTCGGCCAAACACTTGGCATTCAGGTTCTAGCCTTCGAGCATGAGACACAATTGGAAAATGAAGTTTGTCAAGTGAAGTTTGATATTGTAGAACTCGTATTTAAGCGAGGCTTTGCTTCAACGCCAATTCATCGATACAAGCTTATCTCGTAAGTGTTTATTTTCTCTACGTACTTGCATTTTGTAATCAATCAAAAGAGATGGAAAGCGAAACTGTGAAGTTAAAAAGTGCTGCTCGTAATGAGTCTGATCACTGATCTTACTGAGATATATTTTCAATTTCGGTTACAAATATTTGAACTGAGAATGGAAATATGGAATCACATTTAATGGACATACTAAGAATTTTTCAGGAGAAAAGAGCCTAAAACTGACAATCTTTAACTGAAGTCATGCGCGAAGAAGTTAAATTAAACAGAAGCATGAAATGTGATTTGATCAAATAATCATTTGATGGTGACAATGAGGTCGTTAAGACTTCAATGATCTCTCTAATTAAACTACTCGTTTATGATCTAGATGTCGCGGTTGTGCGATTGTAGTAAGGTGTTGCAGTTAATATTTCGTTTGTAATGTTTTTTGTTTACCATATAAGACGCGTTAAGTCAATTTACGTATTCTGCACTAACTTCATTCTTTACGCCTTGGGCCCCTTTTGATTTTATATTTATAAATTTTTAGTACTTTTCTTGGAACCAACATACAGCTACCCCGAAACTACATAATTTTTAAATGTTATGTTTGGTTCAACTTGTATATGCGTTTAACGACCTTCTTGGTCTAATAAACAATCATAGGAAATATGAAACTTGATTAGTATTTATCAAAAAGTATTGATAGATCGATACAAGATTATAATCTAACACACTTGATCATTTCAATTACAAAAAGACCAAATAAAAATCTAAAACTCTCTACTGTAATTTCTGAATATGACATTTACAAGATTTTCTATTCAAAAGTATTGTCAAAGAAAAAGGGGAAAAAAAGAATTCGGACAGGAAAAAAAAAAATCAACAAGATCAGACAAGGAACATCACTAAGTCTTGACGTCATGACTTTTCTTGCTAGGACCAGATGGCGGAAGACGACCTTTGGGAAGAGCATTCAACACCAAGGAGCCAAATTTTCCGGCGACGACTTCAGGCATAAAAGAAAATTCCGTCTTAGTCTCAGGTGCCTCGCCTCCGCAACCCACCACCGCCTTGGAATCAGGAGATATCTCTCCGGATAAAATGATGTTATCGATGACCGGAAGAAACTCTCCTGGTAAGATCCTTGCCGTCGATAGAGAGACGGAGATGAGAAGGACAATCAAGAGCAAACATCTGCTTTTCGCCATTTTTTCCAATAATCTTTTTGGTGGGTGAAATAGATTCTTTTTTTGTTGTTGGAATTAGTCTACTTGGTTTGAAATATGAAGAGGTGAAAGATCAGAGTGTTTAGCTGATATATATACGGAGTGTGTGAGTAGAGAAAAGTCAATGGGAGTTGGAAAACATACGCGGCAAGTGTCGGGGGGACTCGCAAATAAAGTTGAATAAGAATTAGTCCTTTCGAGTTTTACGGTCCAACTAAAATACTATCATTTTATTATTATTTGTTTTTTATGCTCTGAGTTTTTCCTTTTTAAATCATAAACGTATGATAGCTGAGATTAAGCATACAATCCATGATTCCGCTATCAAATTTAATTAGTTAATACACGACAAAAAAAGAGTCTAGGAATTACAAGCTCATGAATTATAAAAAAAAGAAGCAAATCACGTTACCAATATTTTTATAGTGCATGGTCTTATATTTTATATGGACATTTTGAATAACATTCACGAGTTTCACCATCGATTATAATATTAACAAGAATATTGATTAAAGACGTTTGTGGGACCGTATATATTGTCGTAGTCGTATGGGATTATCAACTATACAAACATTTTCATACGAGTGAAAACAATACTAGTAAGGGGAAAACTGAGCAAAACAAGGATCATCAAAAGTACTTGTCCATTTAAATCAATGCACACGTATTAAATGAAAAATAAAATAAAAGATGATATACTTGCAATTTATTTCATGAATGGAGTTTCCAACTGCTACCAATAAAGGCAGAAGCACCGGCACTTTTGACCGCGTCCTTCTTCTTGTTCCCCAAGTCTCTCCCACACTCTCACCGTCACACACACACATGCACTGACACTTATATTATTATTAACGTCATAACGTGTGTGTGAACATATGTAACTTTTGTCTCCTTCATTAGCTGAGCCAAATTTGAACTTTGGCTGCAGATAATACGGATGTCAATATGTCATTTATTGCATTTTGCGGTGAAACTTTATTGACTTTATGAGCTTTTGATAAAGTTATTGACTGTATCGTTGCTCTTGCTCATGATATAATTAAAGTATGATTTTTGAGCGTAGAAAGCAGACATTCACATTGATAGATTCTGAAACCAAGTTTTTATGTGGTCGTTGGGCCAAAAAGCAAATATAGGCTATATAGCATGCATGGGTCCATAGGCGAAGAATATAGAAACATCAGATTAATTTCTAAGTCAGAAATGGCACAAGATTTGCATGGGCTAATATTTGTTAAATTAGCTCAGATTTTGGCTCTTCATCGCCACAACTCAATATCAGATGCTACAAGCTGAGATATCGATAGAGTCACATTTACAGATTTACTTAGATGAAGTATTTTATAGTAAATATAACATTCGGTAAAGTGATGACACAACCCAACAGGCAACAGCGGCGCTTTTGGCCATGGTCTTACTCAACACTTTACTTTGGTCTTCATCATAAGCAAATTCTAAGTAAACCTGTAAATGTAAGACTTCATCTAGGTCCAGAAAAAGTGTGACTTTTGGGAAACTTCTTATCCATTTTATGCAAATCTAGAGCTATACCTCATGCTTTATAGGCCATGAGGAGACGAACCACAGGGTTCATGTCTTCATTACAACAAGGTGTATTAACTCGCAAAAGTGGTTTCGTAATCATACGTAGCTTTAGTATATAAAAAATTAATAATCCATACATATGCTCTACAGATTCTCAGGTTCCACGGACGGCCCGGACACGTTCTTGAATCAATTTCCTTTCCCAATCTGCAATGTCCTCGAATGCGTTCTCAGGGAGATTCTCGAAGGGCTCTTTCCATGGATCGTTCTTCGCCAGATCATATGTCGCGCCGCGGATGGCTCCTTTGTTAGGCCCACATTGACGCTTTGATACCAATGTGTCATAAGCCGTGTTCAGCTATTTTGAAACGCAGAGTCAGATCATAAAAAAGTTTGAAACTTTTTTGGAAGTGAAGTTGAGTAAGACTTTTTTCACTTACGTTCATGTCACAGAACCAATACATATAAGCAATAGAAACCGCTGGAGCTCTCCCCAATCCGGCTGTGCAATGCACGTAAACTCTTCCTTTACCTTCTGATACTGCCCATTCCAAAGAAGACACAGCTTTCGGAAGCTGGCTTCTTAACGAAAGTGGATCGAAATCTTTAGCCTAGTAGAATTGTAAACAAGAAAACCCAATTGATAAATATCTAGCATTCACATATGATTCCACAGGTTGAAACGCGGGAAATGTTACTCACGGGTCTTCTCATGTGACGTATTCCAAGCTCCTTACATCTTTTAACAATGGACTCCAGATCCATTCCCCAATACTCAATGTCCTTGTCTTGTTGCAAGTTAAGTATGTACGCAACATTCTCTTCTCGTTTCAAGTGATCAATGTCCTCAGGTTTCTGTGGCTGCGACCCAACGATCAGTTCGTCTCTTATCAATGTATAGTTCATGCCTAAAACAGGTCAAAGACCAAAAACCTTAGAAACATTCTCACATCCACAGGTAGAACCTTGGATTCAAATGAAACACTTTCCAAAACAACATAATGATCAATGTAGCATACATTTGTCCTGATCTAATTATTCTCAATGGAATCACCTATTAACACACACTTATATCAGAAGTTCTCCTATGTGTTGCCCACAATTCAGTCTCCAGCATATTATTAGCTTCAAACGAACCACTAAATCCTTACAGCACATACAAATTTCGTACCTTTATCCCTAAGGCCAAGAAACCATAACCTCCAAAATTCGTGGAACTTAAACAGCTAACTACACTCAGCTTCCTGAAGAAACTCTCCCAGTTCCAATCTATTTAAACTACTACCAGACATAACCACAGAGTCAAACACATTTTAGTACCAATAAATAAGAAACTCACTAAATTGTATCAGAAAGTCTGTGAATTTGGGGCAAAAAGTCAATGAAAAATGTATGTACCCAGATCATGATGATACTCATATGGGCTCCTCATCAGTCTCTTCATAGCTGTATTGTAATCCTCCATCTTGTTCTTGGAGCTGAGAGAAACACCATTCCTTCCTGGATTCTCTCCAACTCCACTCCCTGAGATTTTGCAGGAAACTGGAAGATTTCTGGGTAATCTTCTTGGATCAACCGATGATTTTTGAATCGAAGTGAGAAGAGAAGATTTCTCATTCTCTCGGAAGTAACCCGTCACGGAGAAAATACAGCTCTTGCTTCCAATGACACTCATCGTCTCTCTATCTCTATCTCTCTATCACTAGTTCTTGACTCTGTTCTTTTACCTCTGATGCAACATTGGGAATCTGCAGAATATTACGCTTTACAATAATGGTCACACAAACCTTTCGCACGGACGAAAACGACATTTTATAATTGCTATTGGGCTTTTCTTTTATGGGCTTTCAATATTAGATTATAGCCCATTTGATTAAACCCTAATTGACTTTGCTTGTACTTATCAACAAACAAGCAAAACCTTAAAGAAGCTTTCTCCTTCGCCGAAGCTGCCAACTGTCTGCATTCCTTACTAAGCCGGTGAAAAATGGTGAGTTGATCTTGTGTGTGGTTTTTACTTGAAATCAAGTCTCTCAAAATTTTAAGAAACTCTTAATTCGATGGTCTAGATCATGAGATGGAGAGATTATAGTTGTATTTGTATTGAGTTAGTGTGATTAAGTGAACTTTGATTGGTAGATTTGTTAGAGATTGATCAATCAACTGTTTGTTTACCTGGTACAAAAATGATCCATCACGTGTTTAGATTGTAACATTCGCTTAATTTATATGTCTTTTTTTGCTTTCAGACCAAAAGAACGAAGAAGGCTGGAATTGTCGGAAAATATGGTGCGTACCCAATTGCTGTGAACCATTGGATATAGCATTTGTTTTAAAGCATGCAAATTTGAATTTCTCGTGATTGATTGAAAATCCTAAAAAACCGTGTGTACTCTCTTGGTTAAAAGATCATGAACAGAGAAGTGAAATGTCTCTGTTTACAATGATATTGAATCCTCAATCTGAATGTATCCAATTTGTGTTTTTGCAAAGGTACACGATATGGTGCCAGTCTTAGGAAGCAGATCAAGAAGATGGAAGTGAGTCAACACAGCAAGTACTTCTGCGAGTTCTGTGGAAAGGTACTCTCTTTTACCATCTCTTAAGTGAAAAATACCATTTTTTTTTTGTTTTATTTTGCGTTATGTGAAAAAAAAAAAAAAACTCTTTTTGGGTTGTGTTGATATCTGATGCAGTACGCCGTTAAGAGGAAAGCTGTTGGCATTTGGGGTTGCAAAGATTGCGCCAAGGTGAAAGCAGGCGGTGCGTACACAATGAAGTAAGAAACAAAGAAATTGGTTTTTTTCCTCATATTCTTCTCTTCATTTTCTGCATTTCTCTTTTGAGTAATTCTGATTTGTGTTTTTCGTTTTTAACAGCACGGCTAGTGCTGTGACTGTTAGGAGTACCATTAGGCGGTTGAGAGAGCAGACCGAGAGCTAGATCAAGAATCATAACCGTGATCACACACACAAGTCATTTTTGTTTTATCAAATATTGAGGTGTTAGGCTTTTGTTACCTTTTTTGGTTCAGATTATAAAGAAAGAGTCCTTTTTGTTCTCTAGTCAGTTGACTCTTTTTTGGAATCCCCTTTGGGTTTTTGCTCTTTCTTCGTTTCTGTATTGAAGCTGCCATTGACCAATGTTTCTTCTTCCTTCTTAATGAATATATACTCAATAGTAGTATTCATTTTCGCTGGTAGTATTCATTTCAGAAGCAGTTTTTATCCAAGAATGTTTGATTTGGTTACTAAGGGAGTAATCAACTGAAACCATTTTAGGTCTACTTGCTTTTCTCCTTTAAGCTTCGGAATTTGAAGCCTACTTGAAACTAGCTGAATATGACAAAACAAATATCATTTTCTTTCTGAACATGAGAAGTCATGTCAAGATTTAAAATTTTACAGTTGTCTTTATTTCTTCCCTCCCCTTTTTTACAATTTTCTTTTGAAAAAATCTACAAGAGAGAAACAAATCAATAGTCCACTCAGACACTCACTTGGTCCATTTTCTTCCTAAGAAAAGAAATCTAACAAAAATCAATAGTAACAAAAATGTGAAAATAGAAGAAGAAGAAGAAAAGCCCAAAACAAAAAAATCTAAACGGTAGAAGTATGAGTCTCGCCACCTTTGACAAGTCCATTATTAGTATTATCCACTTCTTCTTCCTCAACTTTCCTTTTCAAAAACCCTAACTTCACCATACCTTCTTCTCCCCAGTCCCACAGATGCAGCACGATATACGTCCCAATCCCTCCGATCAATCCGTACGCGACGGAGTACGTCAGCGGCATCAGGATCATCGTCACGAACGCCGGAATCGCTTCCCTCATATCTCCCCAATCGATCTCCGTCACCGATTTCATCATCATCACTCCCACAAGTATCAACGGCGGTCCAACCGCCCACGCCGGAATCGAAGCTAGCAACGGCGTGAAGAACATCGCCAGAAAGAAGTACACCGCCACTGTAATCGCCGTCAATCCCGTCTTCCCTCCTTCTCGTATCCCCGTCGACGATTCGATGAACACCGTCACCGGAGACGTCCCGAGCAGCGATCCGATCACGATCGCAGACGCGTCTGACATGAACGCGAAATACTGCCCGGCGAAATCTCCCTTCTCGTCGACGAATCCGGCGAATCTAGCCATGGAGTAAAGCGTGCCCGTGGTGTCAAGAATGTCGACGTAGAGGAAAGTCACCAGAGCTTCCCAGAAATGTCCTTTGCTTATCCCGGAGAAGCTCAAAGCTCCAGCTGTGTGTTTGATGACGTGTACATCAACGACCTTTTTAAAATACTCATGCGCCACGTCACCAGCCGGTGTGTTGGGGAACGCCGTTACCTCAGTGTTACGGAACCAAGAAACAGCCGTTACGAAGACGATCCCGTAGATCATCGCTCCTTTGACGTTCTTCACCAGACAGTAAGCTATGATGACGAACCCGACCATCCCTAGCCAGAAGGTAGGACTCTCCATTCGTCCGTTGAGACACATGATATCTCCTGAAACTGCTCCTCCCGCGATTAAACTGACGGTTCCGTTAGCCGACGTTATGACGGGAGCTAACGACGCTCGCGAGGAGGTTGGACATGCGGCGAGAGTGACGAGAGTGGAAGCGCTGTAACCGACTAAACCGAGTCCTTGATTGTTCTGTAATCCGATGAAGGCGAGGAAGAGTCCGATTCCGGCGGAGGAGCTTATCCTCACCGGTTTAGGGACGAGTTTGGCTAGCTTGGCTCTGAAGCCTATGGCGGAGATGAAGAGGAATATTAATCCTTCGATGAAAACGGCGGCGAGAGCGGTCCGGTAAGAGATTGAACCGGATCCGTGAAATCCGACGACGGTATAAGTGAAGTACGCGTTTGTTCCCATCCCCGGAGCTAAAGCTAGAGGGAGATTCGCCATCAGTCCCATGATCACACACCCGATCAGAGACGAAGCTACCGTGGCGACGATCAGATCCTTCCGGATTACTTCCACGCATGCGGCGTAACCGGGATTAACCGGGTCGAATTTACATGTCACGTCGGGTTGGATCAGTCGGAGACCCGGTCCGGTACACTGGGAAGGTAGGATCGTCGGGTTTGAGCAGAGGGGAACACAGTCGGAAACAGAGCAGGTTCCGCCGGAGTCAGAGAGGATGGAGGCGTTCACGGCGAGGATATAAGCCATGGTGAGAAAAGTCGCCGTACCAGCACGGAACTCCGTCGTGAAAGTTGAATTCCGTTCGGCGAGTTTGAAACGTTTGCCAACCCGGCTTGAACCGACATAAGTGTTGAGCCGGTTTAGTAGCTTCGGCTTGGTTCTACTACTACTACTAGAAGGTAGTTCTTGCTCCATTAGAAGAGATCACAGGAGAAATGCGAAATACAAACTCTTTTTTTGTTCTGTTTTTGTAATTTAGTGAAGACAAACAAGGTGCTTATATATATATATGATATATATATATCACTGTATAATATGAGAAGAGGAGAGAGAGAGAGAGAGCTAGTTTAGGGAGATTTGATATGATTAGAGAAAGAGGAAAGATTCTAGTTAGATGAAGGGGATCTTTAGGAGAAAAGTATCTCTCATCTAACCATGATGTGTCCACGATTCTTTTTGTTATTTTATTTTTTTCCCGGTAATATATAATCTCGTTTTCGTTGATTTTTCCGGATTGGAAATGTATTTTATAATTTCTCCATTTTATTCAGACGTATTTTTAGACAAGTGTGTCGTTGACGTTTCGAGATATTTTGAATACGTATCGAGGCATTCCGTGGTGTAGATTCAATTAGTAAACTTCAAATGCGTATTTAAAACACGAGATACTTGACCGGTTAGAGTAATTAGTCAAATAGTTAGTACACGATTACGTTTGAGCTTTGAATTTATATTAATATACAATTCCCTAGATTATGTGCATATTCTTTTAAAAATTGTATGTGTTGCAAGTTGAGTCATCTACCTTGATCTTCGTGTACTGTAATTAGATTAGTGAATTCCATCACTCTCCTTGTATATATCGTTCTTCACTAAATAATGTAACGAGTGCGGTAGCTTTTGCAACATAAAATAAATGAACTTTAAAGGAATTAAGTATTCACTAATAGTAACCCTTATTTTTAATAAAGAGTTAATGGTTGTCTGATGGTGGTCATTCTTCTTGTATAGATGGCAAACATGAGTTTGTGTTTAGTACATTTTAAATACTAATCAATTCCAAATGCTGGTATAACTCGGCCATTATTTGAGGTTGTGTTTATTCGTTTTTTGAGTTTTACAGAAAAATAACACGACTCGATATGAACAACTCGGCCATTATTTGATTTGTTTATTAAAATGATTACGTTGTGTGTATGCAAATGTGCAACTACGGCCAAAAGAGGAATCGTTACAAATTTTGCTACAATTCCAAGTGTGAACAACTTCTTAACTAACACCTCGTATATGTTGACCAGCTGACAATTTTGCCACTCAATATTTGTGTTAAAATGATACCTTGCTGAACTAAACGTTGACTGGTATTTTTTTCGTAGAAGCTATGTTGAAATGCATTGTAATGTATAACGATTTTATACGATTACTAGTTTACATCATAAGAGAACTATTTATTTGGTTTTCAAGTGGATCATCGTTTTAGTCAATTTTTAACTCAATTTGTTGATGGGAAGTCTAATATATCGGTTTGACTACAATAATCGAGTAGGTTAGAGGGATCTTATTATTTAATGGTACGCTATTTAAAATAATAAAATTACGCTAAATCTTTAGTGTATCCACGAAAATACAAAAACTAAAAGATTTTCATCTTAACTTTTGTGGTTGTTAACAACATACATCTTAGTTCTTACCAGTTATTTTTATAATAAATTAATAATGATAAATTAACATCATTATATATATATATATATATATATATAGTATAAACCAGTGAAGCACTAATGCACTATACTGCATATTATAGTCTTAAATTTAAATAACTAAATCATTATTTTCAAATAACTGCAGGGTATATATTTGTATGCCTAGATATAATATTCATTAACATGATCCAAATAGACGTTTTTTTTTCTTTTTTTTCAACAAACAGTTATTCTATTATTCAGATTTGAGGTGGTGTAATAAACCACATCGGAATAAAATAACCTAAAAAGTGAACATCACTGAAATGGGATCTTGCAGTCTTTACTAAAGAGTCTGCTGCAAAATTATTCTCACGGGGATGTAGGTCAGTGAAAAAAGGATGTAAAGTCTCTATGAGGATCGACGAATGTTTTGAGTTCAGTCGAGAAGTCCGGCCCATTCCTCCCGATTTTGGATCATCTTGATTACGTTCTGACAGTCCGTCCCAAAAGCTTGGGTATTTGAATACTCTAGAATACTTTACATCACCCATGTGAGAGCTTCGAGTTCCGTATGCAGCGAGGATAAACGTCGAGGTAGATTCTGAAGTCCTATCAAATGCTTCCTTCCATCATCACAAAGCCTAATCCATCCTAACCCACTGAGGTTTCCTTCTTGTGTCCATGAGCCATCACATGGGCGATCCAAATGGACGTTACATTGATCAGAATATTAAAAACAAAATTCGAAGCAGTACATTTTATTTTCACGTGGACATAAATACAAAGGCAAATTACTCTTTATCAATAAATGATTTTTCGATCTATTTTAGTATTATCATTTATCAACACCAATAATAGTACGTAAGGGGAAAATAAGTACACATAGGAGAATTGATCATCTACTTTACGTGTAGTTACTTCTCCACTTTAGTAGGTTGAGTTAATCCAAAAATATAGTATATGAAAAGTTGTTCATGAAGTAAATGGTACGAAGACATATTTTGAACGAGAGAAATTAATACTATGTAGATTTGGGGGTCGAGTGTCGCGGGGCCATTCCCTCATGTGTCTTTATTATCATGCTATTTATTTTTTATTTTTTATTTTTTTGCGAAATGCTATTTATTGTTTGGGTCTACCTATTATCTTACAAGTTACAACTCATAAGTATATGATATCATTCTATTTTTCGAGGCCGTAGTAATTTTTTGTACTCCCAAATCTACTACATATGAATTGTTTTAATATTCGTCAAGAAAAAAAATGTTCTAGCATTAAGAAACCTGATTATAAATCAGTATTAGCATTTCAAAATATATATCTATCTATCGATCGAAATATAACCCGACCGAACGACCGATACAGATTGTGTTGATACAGCGTGTCGTTAGAATTCGTATAAGATACAAGATAAATTTTCTTCTTTACACCACTTTCTACAATGCGGTCATCTTACATATGGCCAAAAATGATGGCGGAAATGACTAAAATGACGACGGGTTAATCGAAGATCAACTAGTAAGGATAATTGGATTTGTAGTTGCCCTTGTGGCTTTATATGTGTAGAAGATGTCCACAAATGCAACCACACCAAATCAACTAGCTGTTGTGTGCATAGAAAGTGATCAAAACTAAGTCATCCGTGTACTACTGCTGGTTCAAGAAAACGAATACAAATGTTTCTAACTCATGGCATCGTCAATACATGAACATGAAGAGAAATCCAAAAGATTGACGCATTCATAATTTCGGTATATGTATTTGAAGAACTGAATGCCGAATGACATGCAAGTGATTATGTTGTATATATATATATAATATACATTTACGTGTAATCTATTAAGGGAGTATAAGTTGCATACCTTTTCTTGCCTATACGTACCTATTCTAGTTAGTAGTTGTAGTTTAACATGTAACAGATGTCCAAAATCATGTGTTATTTCGCCTTCTTAACCTCCTCACAAGTCGGACTTCTTATCGCAATACAAGTAGATCAAAAGATCACATAAACTCTACATATATAAACCCTAGACTTATTATAGAAACTTTTAAAAAGTTCGTTTCGACCATCTTAGTTCACAATTTGAATATGCATTTGTATATTTCTTAGTTTAAGTAATACAGTTTGATAAAAAAAACTTAGAATACTAGTATCTGGTTTGTGAAATTATACTATCAATTATTGGAATATGGATTGGTGGTGGCCGACTTCACGTGAGGAGATGCCCTCATTCGGCAGTCATTTTGCTTTTGGAGTAATAAAATTTGCAATTAATAAATGCATTTCAACTACTTGACAACAATTTCATTTTAATTTTTTTGGTAAAAGTTCAAACATTTTTATGTTTCTCGTATCATAATTCAACGGCTCCACCTTGTCTGGTTTTATCTCGTCCACACAACTTAATTAAAGGTTGGTTTCCATTTTGTACTATTTATTAAAACAAAAACAGAAAAATCGATTATACTAGCTGGAACCTGGGACGATAAATCTCCAAGATTTTTTCTCATTTAATATTCGCTGACGAGTTTGTCTTTTTCAGTAGCATATATACACATTACATTCATATTAAAAATTTAATTATCTAAAGATGTATGTCGGGAAAATTATTTAGAAGATGGAATAATGTAATCCAGAACCAAGAGACCATCAAGGCCTCGCATATAGCGAGCAGAAGGTGTGATCATTCTTTGTGAATTAGAATTATTCTTTACAGACATTATCGATGTACTAAGACACTAGAGATAAGAAATATATGTGTTAGTGATATAATCAATGTTAATATTATTCTAAGAATCGATTGCTCATAGTCCAATTAATTTATAGCCATGTATATATATCATTGACACCTATCAATCTGTCTACCAGTTCGTCTTTAGTTGGTTATCATTTGTTAGGTAAGATTGTTTAACCGGTTAATTAGAACATAATTGTGTGTTAAAAACGGTAATTAATTTTTGTATTTTTGGGTAACTTGATGGTATGTTTTCAAGAACTTTGTTCTAGTTTGGATGTATAAATAGTGATCTCAAATTTAGAATTGAGTTTTCTTTTTAAAAAACAATTACGGCCCCTACATTTTGGGTGCATGACAGTGTGACAACATGCAATATCTTGTATACTTTTTAAATGACCTTTTCTGTTTTAAGTTTTTTAGTCGCAGGCCATTATTTTTGTCGATTATCTTTACTGCACTGATGATTAATAATTGTATGATTTTCGAACGGTATAATACTTACCAGTTATCACTAAGATCAAAGATACAAATACAAGAAACCATTCAAGTTATTTTTTTATTGTGAATGCTAACCAAATAAGTTCCGAAAGCGAAACATTAATAAACCGACCACCCCGACTTAATATAAGTTTTGGGTCGGTAAAAAGGAACACACTTCGACATGTTTCCACTTTGCATCCAACTTACAAATACATTTATTTTCTTTCGTTTCTTTTTCTACTGGATAAGTAACAAAAAAAATCTAAAATTAGTGGGTCCTTCCTCACAGAAAAATCATACGGCATTGTATCTTAGAAGGAATTGTATAAAGTCTTATTTTTAAAACACAATAACTATTTGCACACCCAAAATAAAAAAGTAAAACAAGAGAAATATAAAACGTAAGAAAAATAGAAATGAATTGAATGAAATTCATGGGAAGGTATCGTTCGACCCCTCTTTTTGCGCTGTCAGTTTTTTGTTCGCTTCCACATGATTTAGACAACCAACAAGGCACTATCATATGAATCTTCGCTTCCTAATTTTCGATCTATTATCTATACGTGTTGGCGACAAAAAAAAACGATACTAGTGTTCAGTGTTGCATCTTACTTTTAGGTTTTTACTTGCTTGCTCACTGCTTAGGTATTAGGCGTATAGCTTGAATAGCTCAGTATATACGAGGATAACTATACGACGAAAGACATCTAAATTTCACTAAAGAACAAAAAAAAAATTAAACAAGTAGAAAGAAAATTACAATCTACTCTACTTCTTTGTATGTAATTTATCTTAGCGTTGCTATTGATTATATATTGAAATTCGTAAAATTCATATAACGCACTTAATGATGTAGATAACCAAATTATTTATTTTAAAATTTTTATATATGCAATTATATTCAAAAATTAAGGTATTAATTACACAATACAAATAGAAAAAAAAAGACAAATGGAATCAGAAAATGCAAGCTGATGAGAAATATAACTCAGTATAAAGAGGAACAAAACAAAGGGAGCATCATGGAATTGGACTCAATCAATCACTTTAGGGTACTTTCCAACAAAGTAAACCCATTGGCTATGTGTAGGCAAATTATTAAAAGAACTTAACCAAACCAAATTAAGTTAATTAAGAGGTATAAAATAGAACTAGGAAATCATAAATATTCTAACGAATCTATGTTTAAAACATTATATTCAACCAAAACCAATTTCAAATTCAAAATCTTATGAATACCAAAAATAAAATACTAATTATATTTAGATTTCAAATGATTAATGTATTTTAAAGTAAAATTAGAAATCCAAAGTATTAATTATGTCTAAACGAGAACATCCAAAATATCCAAATCTCTGAAAGAAAAGGGAAATTATTAATAAGTTTTGTTTTAAAAAGAAGAATGGTGAGAGATAAAAAAAAAAAAGTGCTGTGAGATAAAAGGAAATAGATAGAATTTTTTTTTTTGAAAATGTTGAAATCGTGGGTGCAATGAACTCATGAAGTCAAAAACCAGTGGGATGCAACACTAAACTAACAATAACCAATTGAAAAAACTTACACATTTTACTGGTTGCACATTTACCCGCTTTTACGACTATGGATCCGCGCTTGAGTTTATTGCAAGCATTACTAGATTAGTCTGATAAACGTGTGAAATAATATTAAAATATGTATGATTAGTGTGAACAAAAAAAAAGTATGATTAGATGCAGTGGATTTGGGAAATGTTAAGAAAGTTAAATCAGTGGAGAGATTTGAACTTTTTAATGATGGAGTTGGCCAAACCAATGTGATTAGTGGCGAAGTGTTGGCCTCTACTTTTTGCCCCTCTTGTGTTCTCTAATTTCTAAACCCCACTAAAAATTCATTAAATTTTTATTGTCACTGGCTGATCATTTTTATTTTAGTGCATCTTTGAAATAAGCAATGATACAGACAACGATTTTTTCCAAGACAATTGGCCACCACACCATACTACATACTTTGATTCGAATGTTGTTGTCTATAGTATACGACTAAAACAAGATTACGGTGTTTTAAAAAATTCAATGAATCGATCGTAAGAAAATAATAACTTTTCAAGATTTCGATAATAATAGGTTGTAGACTTTTGTCCGATTTTCTCTAAAGTGTGTAGGCAACACAAGCAACATCTTGTCTTCTTGTGTGTTAGTTGCATTATTTACTTGACCGAAGATCTCTTTCTTTGAAAATTATATGTGAAAATCATGTATTTTTCCCTTTTTTTAATGCAACATATAAAGGGTTTTCTGAAAAAGACAGACTGCAGCACAATTATTTGTTCAAATATATTTCGTTTTCTTTCATCCAAACACTTTTGAAGTTCGGTGTATTAATACTGATCTGATTGTATCTAAATAACATATTTATATTATGTAAAATGATTGTACACTACAATTTAATAAACTAATATTCAATAAACTAATGTTGACATAAACAAATAAAATATTGCTATAACAAATTAATTTATTTAAATTAATTTTGATAAGTTTAAAAAAAAATTATTATCATAGAATTTTTAATTTATAAAAATTACTTGATATTTTTAGTGGTTAAAAGTCATTTAATAATAATTCATCAGCTATTTCAAAAAATATATCAGAAAATTTACCAAACAATACAATTTACATGTTATTAAAAACCAAATTAGTTGAAAATTATAAGTCGATAATTATAGAGAAGTCAAAAATTATGAAGTAAGTTATACAATATTAATAATTTATTGTATGATTTTTAATATATTTTTTCTTTAAAATTTATGTACTTTTAATAAGCTTTTCTGTGATTCTCTACTTTGTTATATATTATATTTCAATATATGTTAAATTTTTAAAACATTTTACCACCATGTATTGTGACTATATAAATTATTAATTTTTAAGAATAGGATATATATACACACAATCTTGGTTTTTTTTTAAACTTGGTTTAGCAGATTTTTTTTAAAGTATGACAAAGAAAGGGAAAAAATGCTAACTAATTGTTAAGCAAAATAGTGATAATTCATTTATACCATTGTTTTGGTCAGTTTTCTATATTATCCTCTATGTGTCAAAATCAACATTTTGCTGGCTGGGGAGAAGTGGACCCAGTATTTATTTTGTACAAATTCGTCCAAAAGTCGCATTACAATCACACCCACTTAATTCATATGAGAACAAATTAAAATAAATAAAAGCTAAGATCCAACTGGGTTAATACAAATTTCAAATTCCTAACTTTCTTATTTGCACCTCCTTTTCTCTCTGATTGTTTTTACAGAACGTGTCATTAACCTATTATGACTTTAATTAGTTTTATTCATTGTTTTAGGAAAACCACATTTTTTTTTTCAACAGGAAAACCACTATATTGAATCTCCTTTTCAAGACAAATTTTTTCTATTGTTGGATGAGAACTTCAAATTATTATCCAGAAATAAAAGATTAAAGTTCTATTATATGGAATATTTGTTTTTTCTTAAAATCAGTTATCACTTTAGGGTTTATAAGGAACGAAGTTGCATGTCATAACTGATAACACAAGCTTGTTAAAAATTTATCCAGTAGTAGGGATGCCTAATTCGAATTAGTTTAACAAAGTCAAAACATCTATTGGAATTTTATTTTGGGTTATATGTTTAGTTTGCTTTTATATATGGATACAAAACGGAAAAAATAGAGTATAACATCTATAAAAATTCCTTTCTTTTTTTGCTAGAAAACTAAACTTGAGTTCAAACCAAAACGAAACCAACTTCACTCAATTAAACTATGTTTGAAACTTTTGTTCAGTGCATAAAAAAAATGACATGTAAACAAGAAAGCCTAATAGCTAATGACAGTCGGGACATTAGAGAATCTAATCATTACAGGTTTAAGCTATGCACAATGGAACAAGGATAAGAAGTCTCTCAAAGAACATTCTGATTATGATTAGTACGAAACATAAAAAAGAGACCCCACTTTTCTTTTTCGTTTTTAAAACCCTGCCAATAAAATGCCGAAATGAATTAAATACATTAATTATTTAATAATTAAAATCTTAATCTAAAATACAGGGGAGATACTTTATAAAAGTTTTGTGATTTGTGCGATTCTGTGGAGTACATTTAATAGGGCACATGTCAATCAAATTCGCAATTTGAGTCCTTTTAGGTTTACTTGTAACAATCAAATTGCTCCATTTATCCACTTCACAAAAGGACAATCTCTTTTTTATTTATTCTCTAACTATCATCTTTTAAATCCGACCTAATATATATGCTATGTCGACAGTTATAAACCATTTCGTTAGAAATTAGGAAAGTCAAGATTTTGTAGCCATAATCATTTACAGTTTTACACCATGGAGACAGAGCAAGTGAGAACTTGAACTACATAACCTCCAACTATTAACCGCACGTGGAGCAGAAACTGCATAAGCTCCAACTATTAACCGCACGTGGAGCAAAAGTTAATATCTTGCTATAAATCTCCATCCTGATGAGTTAAAAAAACAGTTTTGGATTGTTACTAAAAAAAAAAAAAAAAAACTTAGTATAGTAATTTTATAAATTCCACAATTTCAGACATGCTCGGATTGACAGTTTTTATGTACAAAGATGAAACAAATTCTCAGAAAAACAAAATCTATTACTAGACTACTAGTGACTTCAATTTTAATAAGCAACGTTTCATTTTTCTGCTAAGATAAATAACGCATAATTAAAATATGGTTGTTTTAAAGGCATTACCGAAATATAAATGGGTATATTTCAGTTTCATCACTTCGCCTGAACAGTCACTGTTCCAGTTTTGTCTTTTTGGGTTCTACTTTAAAGGTATCTGATTCGTTTCAACAGCCCACCATCGATGCTATTGTCCAAAGCTCCCAAGAATGTTTTTTTGGGTCCACTTTCCAATCGCTTTCTCAGGAAAATTTACACAACCAAAATGGCACAATGCAAGCAAATAAAAACATTGATCTTCGAGCAGCCATATACCAGAGAAAACAGCGATAATATAAACTCGGAATATCAGTCGATCGATACGGTTTCCCCCCAGTATCAAACATATATAAACCATAACGACAAGCGAACCTAACCTAACTACTATATACCACGACCCAATGCTTAGAATATGGTATCAATGGTCAGCTTTCTTTTCGGCGGCGATTTTTCTATGATTTGTTTCTCGTGATCCATAAATGTAGAGCCTTTGTTTGCAAATAATCTTCTGAGGTTAATCACCGACAGCTCGTAAAAGTTTCCAACAGCAAGATCAGCCTGAACCAGATCATACCTGCAGATTTGTTTCAATAAAGTTAGATGCCATAAATGCTTCTGGTTCCCAAAAAGGGTAAAAGAATAAACTTGACACTTACGCCCGATGAGCACCGATTAATCCAATCGCCATCATCGTACAGTTGTGAGCCGCGGTTATACCCCTAGGATCATCCTCAAACACAACACACTTCGACGGTTTTCTATCCAACTGCGCAAAAGTTTCAAACTTTTCAACAACATTTCTCAGAAAAATTGGTTAGGATTCTTAGTTGAATCGTTCACAGTACCTTCACAGCTGCCGAAAGAAATCTATGAGCTATCGATTCCATACCATCTTCCTCGGAAACTACTGCCTGAAACGGAGAATGAATACAAGCATCAGCAGATATAACCACTTTATCTGCAATAAGTAAGATGATTCTCTAAAAGCAATTATTACTGGCCTGGAAATACTTTTGAAGTCCCATCCGTTCAAGAGCATTGATCATGTTTTTTCGATCTAGATTTGAGACAACAGCACAGGGAATGCGAGCAGTGGTGACAGCGTCGAGCCAGTCTCTAAGTCCATCCTTTGGTTCTGTGAGCTGAAAATATCGATAGCGAAATGACTCAGGGAACCAACATGCATTTTTTAGTAATACAAAGATTGATAAAGAAAGTCCTTACTCTGAGAAGATTATCGTAATATATTTCCGATAGCCTGAGTTTCAATCTGTCAATTTTGCTTTGCGTCTTTTCCCAAAACAACACCTAAAACATTTGGAATCAACCATCAATTAAATACCTTTCCTTATGATATGACTCTAGCAGAAACATAGAGCTAGTGTTATGGCTGACTCGTAAATATCAAAGAATCCCATGAGAAAAGGGATTGAATACACAAGAAATATCTATATCATTGGTTGCTTAAAGGATCCCTTGCTTAAATTATACGAGAAAATGGCAACTGAGAAAAGAAATCTCAAACCTTACTCAGAACATGGTCAGCGCCAGCATAAAGCATCAGTCTTTGGATGTCACCCTCCTCCACAATTTCTTTTCCTGAGAAACAGTGTAATGTACATATATATTTTTAAACAACTCGATCGTTACCTCTGAAGTTTATAATGCATACTAGCAAAAGAGCCTAAACACCAGATTATCTCAATACAACAGTTCATATATCAGAACTCTACGTAAACTATACAACTATATACTGCAATGGGCCTCCAAAGTTCTAAATAGACAAGGGCTTAAGCTGTTTCAAATGGAGATTTTTTAGTTTGCATATCAGTGAATTGTTGTTAAAAAAACCAATTATTTAGACAGAACATTTTCATTGTCTACTATATACTTTTGCAAAGTAAAATAGCAAAAGGACGACTAACAAGGGAATTTTGATTAAACACTAAAGGTTGTGAGTTTCTTTGAAGTAAAACACTCTATTAAACATTTAAACGTCAAGAGAAAACGCAAAGCAAACAATCACGGCTTAAATACAGATAATCTAATGTTGAGAACAATGATATCTCTGAACACTCTCTCGACATTCCTTAAAAGGCATGGGAAGCTAAGCAAATATTGCATGATATCTCTTCCCACTCACATATATGCAAAAAGAATACTGATCATAATTGAGTAAAAAATCTAAAAGCAGGAGAGAAGAAAAGCTTACCTTCTTCGGTAGCTAGCTGCTTCCAAGCATCCAACTTTAAACTTCGAGTATCAGCCTACAAAATTTGAACCATAAATGGAAAATGAAAAATTTCAACTCCTGAATCCACAGTTAGTAAGCATGGACCATGCACTTCTAAGATTTACTAGCTAACATACAAACATCATCTAAAAAAGCAATAAGCTGCTACTTGAAACACAATCATCGTGCCATACACGAAGGAAAAAAGAAAGCGTACGTAAAATAGGCCCAAAACTAGTATGATCATGCAATTCTGTTTAGACCTTTTGAGATTTACCAAATAAAATAGGGCAGCATCGACTAAAAAAACTAAAGAAATATATTTATAAAACAAATCTTCATACCCTACCAAAAGAGGAAGCCCTCGTAGCTACAAGTACTTCCTCTAACTAACTTGCAAACGCAAAAATGGTGTCAAGGAATTACCACAACGTTGTCCCATGAGAAAATAAGTCCATAGGCTTCATCTGGTTTCATTGCGTAACGTATTCTCTGAAGAAAACCATCTTGCAGTTTCTCATTCCAGAAATCCTACTCACAGGCAAATCAAAAGAAAAGGAAATCACATGTTATACCTACATAACAAGCTTTCCAGAAGAAGCTTCAGGTCAAATTCTCCGGTATCCGAAAAAAGCGAATGGACTCAAAATATAAACCAAAGAAAAAAAGACTCTTACCACATCGACTTTCAGAGGACCATCCTGTCTAAAAGTCTCAAACCCTTCTCCATACTCAGCTCCAATCGCCTAGAATTCAACAAATCACCAAACAAATTCATCAAATTTCCTCTTCTCAGCAACCAAAACCTTCCCTGGATATCAAATTCACTAGACGAAAGTTTCAGAGCTATCAGGTAAAAAACAAAAATTACCTCTTGCATAAAGAGTTTGTTTGGCTTGAAAGGAAACCCATTAACATCGCCGTTCTCAGCAGACCCAGAAGAAGAACTCCTCACTACCAGACGCTGCTTAACCGACTTGGTATCTTTGGGTATCTGAAAAAAGCACACAAATTTAAATTCATTCACATCGACTTCGAATCAAAGCTAAGGCCTTTGATATTGAGATGCTTATACAAACCCATAAGCTGAGATTCGAGGCGAAGTTAGAGCGAGGGAAGCGAAAAGACGGTTCGGAAGAGATGAGTAGAGACGAAGGGCGAGTACTACAGGAGCAGTCCATGATAATCGGCTTAGGGTTTCTTCTGAATCACAAGCTGAGGGAAGAAGGAGAAGAAGAAAGCATTCGTTTTTGTTAGGTAAGAGAGAGGTTAATTGCATATAATTTAGGGTTCGCAACACGGAACTATCGAAAAGCCTTTGTTTTGGTTCATACGTTTGGAGCCACAGACAACAACGTCTCTTCTAGTGGAGAGAGAGAGAGAGAGAAGAGAGACGGAGAATGAGAAAACACATTATCCAGTGGATTAAACCATGACTGCCGTTTTTATATCTCCGAATGAGACGTGGCGCTGTTTTAATGGATGGCGAACACCACGAAGTCTGATAAACACTAACGCTATAATTTTTTACGATTTACAAATAGGGGTGTTAATGGGCCAATCAAAACAGACTACGTTATTTTGTGGTCTTGTGGCCTAAGAAATTTAAGGCCCCATTCATGATTTGGTTGTTTACGTATTTCAAATTTTCAACAATTAATTGTATTGTGTGTTTACGTGTTAGGACATAGGATTATGTTTGTACATACATGAATTCCCGATGTGTATTATCCGTATGATCCGTTAAATTGCTACATTGTTTAAGCTAAAACGTCTGAACTTAGAAGTTCATTTCTTTTTTGAAAATTACATTTACTTCTAAAACGCAGTTCAAATGAACCTATCAAGATTGTGAAACTTACATTAACTTTTGCCTCACTGATTTCGTGGGAAGACTGAATATACGAAATTATTTCTCTCATATCATAAATTTTACTTTTGTCAAAAAAAATATGATACATATAAGTACACCAGATATATATATATATATATATAT
>OVBI01000104.1:27468-155396 GCA_900406495.1 Sisymbrium altissimum
ATATATATATATATATATATATATATATATATATATATATATTTAAGTACACCAATGATTATCTGTACATTTCCTTTAAAGTAACCATACACAAAATGATGACTAATCGACCGCAGAACATGATTCATCTATAACATATCTAAGACAGCACCACAAGCGGAAAAAGTTATCATGCTCAGCACAATTATATTATTGAAAGTCTCTCACATGAAAATGAAGAAGGTCTCTAGAAGTCTCATTTTCTTTTGCCTCACATCTCTCCTATATCGTAAGTATTTATCTTTTCTATGCTAGATTTATCGATTTTGTTCATTTGTAAAGTCTAAATAGTTAATCAGCGTGTAGCCCTTTTTAACTTCTATAACTGATAATTACTATAATTTATATGAATATTAGCAAACAACTTACTCTAATTTTAACTTTATACGTTGTAGATCTAGCTTTCTCAAGTATTAGCATAGTGAACGGTAGAGATACGTTGCAAGACGAAGCCATCTCGACACCGAGAGAATTCTCTACATGTTATGCATACGCAAAAACTTCCATGCGCTGATTGCACTTGGCCATGTGATCATGTTGTAGTCGGAGAAGGTTGTATATGTACGTAGTTGCTAGAATTTTTTTATATCCTCGTCAAGAAATTCTTCTATAACGTATTTGGACCTTTGATAAAAAATTACAATAAAACAATATTTATAAATGGTTACAAACTCGTTAACAATCGACTGTATAAGAAGAGATAAGATGATGAGTTTCTTTCTCGTCACAACACAAGGCTCTAACTATAGCTACATCGGATGCTCCAATTTCGGTCGGTAAAAAGAAGTATACACAAACACTACTAAATTTTCTAATAATATTATGAGAAATGCTATGTTTAAGTCGAATTCCGAGATCTCCACAACGTTTTATGTATAACACAATAGGCCACGACAAACAATTATACATATAATAACTATAAGTATAACACAGTACCATTAAATATTCAATGTACAGTAATAAATTTGGGAAATCTCTTAAGAATATCTTCTCTGCCTCTAGCACCATTAAATGCTCAAAGTAGTTGCATTATCAATGGCTTCGATTCTGACACAACAATAGTAAAACATTATAGTTTGTGAGAATCTCGGTGTAACCGAGATCATTTTATAAACTTATGGTTATTGGAAGGTGAGGTGCAGACTTCTTTATATTTATAAAAGATCAAAAGCAAAAAAAATACATAGTACAATGTGAAAAACGTATTGTTGTAGATTACATATGCGAAATGTTCATGTATAATGTGCTTTTTTTGTTGTTGTTGATGTTGTGTGTGTATGTACAATAAACTCGCTCAAAACGTGATTAGCTTTATTTAATTCATCCAAAAAAAAGAAGGTAATTGACGTCCAGACTGGCGGGCTGATGCATGATGGCTAAGTTAACTGCTACCAAAGAGAAAAAAAGAATCTGAGACTTCCTCTTCTCCTTCTTCTTCCCCGACGACTAATCTCATGTTCATCAATTTCACACCTTTTTTCACTTGCGCGCTTATTTGTTCGTCCTTTTGAAATTTCATAACCTCTCTCCTTCTTCTCTGTTCCTCTGTAACTGCATCTGATTCGATTTTTTAAGCATTATAAAAAAATTCGATCCAACGAGTTTCCCAATTAAGGTTTTGATTCCCCTTTCCTTTTCAGTCAAATCTGAAGACTTTGTTAGTTTCAATGTGCTGAGAGAAGCTTCGTCGGCTAGTATAAGAATCTTGTCCCCCTTTGAATCAATTGTTTTTTTTTTATTAAAAAATCTCTTCTTTGTGAGGTTTTTATTCTTTGCCAACAAATGTTCAAGCTTTGCAAAGCATATATGCCTTTAAAGTAGCCTCCTTTTTCCTTCCCCCACACGAGATTTGATATCCAAACAAAGAGAGAGACAAGAATGGGATCGAATTGTGATGGAAACCCGAAAGCAGAGATCGAAGACTCCAATAGTTCTGGGAAAAGTAAGGTTCTTTGTCCTCTCGATGTCTCAGCATCTCGAAGAACTCTGATTGGTGATGGTAAACCCAAGAGCTGGTCCATTAGTGCTTTCCCTGACGCTTCTAGTAGAGTCAAGCTTCTCAAGTTCGGTTCTCCTTCTGCTAAATTCATGAAAATGGCCCAGGATAGAGACGAGGTTTCCAGGTCTGTGACCAGCTCTTTATCAAGCGGCCATAACTTCAGGGAGAGGATCAGTGGTGTGCTTCACCGGAAAATCGACTGGAGCTCTCTGATGAACATGGGGAAGGAATGGATTAAGAACCCGATCAACATGGCTCTCTTCGTTTGGATACTCGTTGTTGCTGTCTCTGGTGCGATTCTCTTCATGGTCATGACTGGTATGTTGAATCATGCTTTGCCTAGAAAGTCACAGAGAGATGCTTGGTTTGAAGTTAACAACCAAATCCTTAATGGGTTGTTTACGTTAATGTGTCTTTATCAGCATCCCAAACGGTTTTATCACTTGGTGCTTCTTTGTAGATGGAAGCACGATGATATTACGAAGCTTAGGAAAGTGTATTGCAAGAACGGGACTTATAAGCCTCATGAATGGATGCACATTATGGTTGTTGTTCTTTTGCTTCACTTGAATTGTTTTGCTCAGTACGCGCTTTGTGGTCTTAATGTTGGATACAGAAGATCGGAGAGGCCTCCCATTGGAGTCGCTATTTGTATCTCTGCTGCGATTGGAGCTCCTGCAGCTGCGGGGTTGTACACTATGCTTAGTCCACTTGGGAAAGACTACGATGATGATTCGAGTGTAGACGAGGAGAACCAGCTGCAGCGTGAAGAAGGGTCTGTAAATCGCCGGGTTACTTTAGAGAGGAGGTATTCGTTTGCTTCTACTTCTGCTTCAGGTGATGGTAACGGGATGGTTCCGGTGAGTGATCCTCAGTGGAGTGGTGGAGTTTTGGATATTTGGGATGATATTTCGTTGGCTTATCTCTCTCTTTTCTGTACTTTCTGTGTCTTTGGATGGAACATGGAGAGAGTTGGGTTTGGGAACATGTATGTTCACATAGCGACGTTTATTCTCTTCTGTTTGGCACCTTTCTTTATATTCAACTTAGCTGCGGTTAATATCGATAACGAGACGGTAAGGGAGGCGCTCGGGATATCTGGAATCCTTCTCTGTTTGTTTGGTTTACTCTATGGTGGATTCTGGAGAATACAGATGAGGAAGAGATTCAAATTGCCGAGTTATAAGTTCTGCTTCGGAAAAGCTGCGATTGCTGATTGTACGCTATGGTTATTCTGTTGCTGGTGTTCTTTAGCTCAAGAAGTTCGGACTGCAAACTCTTATGAGATAGTGGAAGATAAATTCTGCCAAAGAGCGGAAGAGAAGAGTTTGGTCTCTCCTCTGCCTCGTGAAGACGGTGTGTTTGATCCTAAGTTTGGTCTCGGGAGCTCACCGAGGAACATGAGCGGAGCTAATTCTCCTAGCCCGAGTAGGTTTTGGAAAGAGGTACATAGTCCAAATGTACAGACACCTAGAGAGAAAGATGAAGGTAAAAGCGACGTAGTGCTGACTCCACCTTCTCCTCTGTCTATACACAGAGAAGCTTGATTTGAACAACCATGGAATCCTGAATCCGCTGGTGATCTTACTTTCTTTTGAGGTGTTGTATGAGTTTTATTTGGGGGAAACTTTTGTATACACAAGTCTCTTTGATTATTTCGGTGTACAAAGTTTGATGAAAGCCGGTTTTGTCATTTGAGTTGTGTACCATATATGTTTCGGGTTTAAAACTTTCCTGGTTTCTCGGTTTCCTCTGTACTGTAGATTCGTCGGCTACGGTCACGTTTCAATGGGACTTTTTATGCGATCTATGTGTGCCTTTGCTTGCGGTGTCTTTTGCTTTCTACTTCCGGGGTTCTGGTAAAAATGCTGGTTAAATCCTATTTTAACCCAAAATATTCTCCAGTTTGGTATAAGGCTTGTGTTTGGTCATTTGAGAATGAAAGTGAGAGTGGATTTTATAGTATGGCCCATTACACGTATTAATGGACATGAGAACCGACATCTAACTAAACTGAAAAACCCAATGAGTTTTTTTTAGTACAATAATATATTAGATATCAAACAGCATTGCTTATATGAATTTTTAAAAAATTAGTATATTATATATCAAACAGCATTGCTTATATGATTTTTTAAAAAATAATTTCGGTTGATTTTTAGTATTTTCTTTACCGTATCCAAACCTGACAGAATCGAGTCGAATCAAACTAAAACAATTTCCCCACGTTTGCTTGTCTACTATAGCTACCTCGAAGCAGACAAAAAATAACAAGAATGAGTAAAATAAACATGATAAATCAAATCCAACCCAAAAAATGGATGTTCACTAATAACAACTTTGTCTACGAAGAATTTGTATTTATATTTGAAATATCTTACAAAAAAGTTTGGACTTTTCTCGTTTTTTTTTTCTCGGGTTAGTTTTTGAGTTTGCAAATAAAATCCGAATATTCCAGTACAAAGTTTTGTTTGGCCCGGGTTTATTCCAACCATCAATGGAAAACATACGGGATTTCACATATCTATAGCCTTACAAATTTGTGAAAACTATCAAAAAAAAAATATAAAAAAATTGAAAATATCTTTTAAGACAGGTTAATGGTGTTCTGCATCTGCTTAAGAAGAGATTCCATAAACTTTACTAAATAATATAAAATTATATGTTATGTCACAAATTATCATTTTAGATTAATTTCATTATCATTATGCAATATAGGAATCAGGCGTCGCTGTCAGAAGAGTTATTTTCGTGGAGAACCGCTTCGGAAATCCACTAACGCATATTTAATCGTTTGTTTGTGTAATCAACCTTTTGTACTTTCTGGTGTAATCAACTTGTTGTCTAATTCAAGATTTATATATTTTAAAGTTTGCCTTTGTTTTCCTTTTAAAACTCAAATAATTTATCGATGTAGACCTTCCATATTTGATTTGAGGCTATTATCAATGTAGACAAAATTTAACCATTTTAATATACTATTAGGTAATAGCGCAGAGTGAAATATTAATTAACTATTTTATAATATTTAATTAAAAATTATATTTTAAATCAGAGTAAAAAATATTAAAAATATAATTATCTAGTATAGTGTTCAATTTTATGTTTGTGAATTAAAAAATTTATAATATAATATAAAATATTTTAATCAAATATAAATTTAAATAGATATTTTATATTCTAAAATAAGTGAATTTATCTAACTTGAGTATAATTTAAGTATAATTTAAATATAATTTAATGATGATTTATTTATATATATTATTGCATCATATTTTTACATATGGTTTAAATTTAAAATAAATTATACAATAAAAGTAAGTAAATATGTTTATTGATGAATAACATAAAATATGATTTAAATAAAAGTATATAAATAACTTAATTTCTATCATATATGTTTTTATTTTATAATAAGTCACAAAATATCATTTTAAACACCAATAAATTCCTCTAAAAGTTAATACAGATTAAAATGTAAAAAATGAGTAGTTTTAGTCAAATAAAAAAATTATATTTTATAATAATGAAAACTTAGATGTACTTATATGAGAAAGATAAAATAAAATTAAATCTGGTTTTCTTGTTTTTATTTTAAAATTTTTGATCAATTAAAATATCCATAAATTTTATTTTCTACAATTAAATTATATAGTTCAATTAAAAAATATAGTTAAAAAGAATNTTTTTAATAGTTTTAGAAACTTTGTTCATTTAAAAAAATCAAATTATACCATATGAAAAAAGTTTTAGATTTTTTATTATATGTTTGATATGATGATTCATTTTTTAAAAAGAAAATTAAAAACAAAATAATGGAGAAATTCAAATGATTTNTCAAATCTTTATTAATAAATTATTTACTAATCTTATGGAGTTTATATAAGGAAATAGTAGGAGAGATTTTTGGTTTAGATTCCTAATTAATTATAGAGATTATTGGTTTAATATAAGAATATTTTATTTTTTTGAACCAAATTATGAGTGGCATATTTTGTAATTGTTCTAGTAAATCAAGCCTATTTTAAAAATGACTCTAAGTATCCTTGTGGTGATAACACATCATGATGGCATATTTGTTAATAACACATGAATATAAGGTTATTTTTAAAAATGGATCCTCTAATAATATGTAGGGGATGTGCTTTACTCATTATTATTATGTAAAGATTAAGAACTCAACTCAAACACGAAAACCGAGTTTAACATTACACACTCGACTCTTGTAAAATCATGCCACCAACGACGAGAAATCTTTATTATCAGATTGGATAAAAAAAGGGAGTAGGAAACATCAAACCAAAAGGAAATCAACTTTTCGATAAAGAAAAGTCTTAATTGGGAATACTTTTTCAACACGAAATCAGTTCGATTTGGATAGTAGTGTGAGCAAGAAATCTCTGTAGTTCCCTTTAATCTGCTCTTGAATTGTTTCGGCCAAAGGCTTCCCATAGAGCTGATTATACTCTTCTGCGATCTCCTTCATCTCACTATGATCCGCTCTCGTTACGAACACTCTTGTCAACCATTTCTTTGTACCCTTGTCCGCGTCTTTGTTCAGAGACGCATTCAAAATCTATAACCAAACAAGAGAGACATTATTAAAACACTCTTGCGTCCTTGTTAAGAAAAAATATTAAAAAGTTTATATATGAAACTAGATATATAATCATATAATTAAGTTTATTACCTTGCTGAAGTACACAGAGGGTTTGAGCAAACAAAGCAATGCGTCATTGAGGAGCGAAGACTCAGATATACCCTGATGATCAAACCACAAAATGATTTCTTGATCCATTAGAAAATTATGCATATATATGTATTATATAAGATAAGAAAGTGAGTAGTCATATTTATGTTTACCCCAAGAAGATCAGAGTCTTTGATATGGTTAAAGTGTTTGTAGAGATGTTGGAGATGAAGTTTGCTTCTTGTGCTCAGGATCCTAACAACCTCATCATTCTCTACGGCTTTCTCTCCCGAAGAAGCCACCGCCTCGGCCAAAATCTTAGCGTCGGATTTGGCGGAATCTTCCTTCACCTTATTCCCTTCGTATCTATAAGCACTCACGAGGCCCACAAGCAACTGCAACAAAACACAGAGAGACAGTGCGTGAGTAGAGGTCAGGTGCGGAAGGGTGTAGGGGTTAATAAGAATGTACGACTGACCTTGCGATGAGAGCCGTGGATGTGAGAGGCAATGTCTTCTTCCATCGATTGGTCGAAGAGAGAGTGATAAGCTTTGCGTGCGCCAAGGAGATCTTCAGCGGAGCGAGTGCATGAAACCTCCACGATGAGGTTGTAAGATTCATCTCCTTTCTTCAGTGCTTTCTTCACCAACCTCGCGTCTCTCTCCCATGGATGCATCGACCACATCACCACCGCATTCTACACATCACATACCAAACTTTCATCATTTCCATCTATGTAGTAGAATGGGTTACTTTTCTTAGGTTCCTTAGGAAATGTGAAAAGACCAACACTAATATTTGGTCAACGTTCATTGCCAATTAATATTGAGGTCAAAGCACATGAAACTTCAGAGTATTTGATCAAAGTTCTTGAGAGTATAGGACTAAATTCTTCATCAATTAACAACACAGCTACATCTCTAACCAATCACACACTAAAGTTGCATAACAAAGAATCAATCAATACAAAGGGATAATGATGACACAATTGTAAATTAGTTTGTGTTATTTACTTTAATATCTAGGCAAATTCAGCAATTTTAGAATACTTTTAGTCTTTAATTAAACTGAAATAATAGGTTTGTTTTGTACTTTTATTAGGTAAAAACGATAATTGGTTTGTTATTGGGTAAAAAACAGGTAGAAATTGTTGGGGGGGGGGGGAANACTAATAAGTTTGCCAAAAAAAGTTTAATAAAACTATGTAATAAAAACTTTTGAGAAAATAAATAAATAGAAAAGCCAGAAAATAAAAGAAGGAAAAAATGTAAAAATTAGGAAACTGACATTGAAGCGAGAGAACTCAAGCTTGAGATGCTTGACAAAGTGATCATGGCATTTCTCAAAAGATCTTTCTTCATCTTCCACAAAGAAACTTTTGCTTGCTTTCCTAAACAATTTTCGATGATCCTTGTGCGAATTCCCCAGTGTAGTTATCAATGCTTTTTCATCAACTCCCATTCCTACAAAGTTTTTGTTTTATGATTTTGAACAATTATATAATCTCGAAATCATTATGTGGTATTGTAATAAAACAATTTGACATTCACTGATTCACAAATGTAGTATCATTGTACTAAGAGTAATTTTTATAATTACCTGCAATTGCTTCATTGATGCCTTCTAAATCGAGAGTCTGAGCCATTTTTCTTGCTTCTTTTAGTTCTTTCTTTTTCCTGCTTTGCTTTGGTTTCTGCGGAAATATATGGAAGAGAGACGAGTCATTTTATATGATGTGCATTATTAAGGGTGATGTTGTGGATTACGGAAGGAGGCAAGGGTGTTTTCGGTACATCATTATTTTATTTAATTAGTTTGTGTTCAGATTTAAGACAACGCTAGGGGCATTGTTGTAACAAGAAGTAACGCCCACCAAATTTATTACATTTTTTCTTCCTGTTAAAACAATTTATTGCATCTTCTAACAACTGTTACATAAGTATAGAATGAACGAATTTACAGTAGTCCAAGACAAATTTAAAACTAACTGTTTTGTTTTTTACTGGAATTTATTAAGTTTGACCATTATATCAAATGCACCTAAGCATATATGATCATATCTCTATAATACAAAACGGGGATCCGGGAAAGAAGAGGAGGTTTAACAGTTGCACATCTATAAATGTATTGTCTTCTCAACAGGGCGTCATCTGTCTTTTACATTTTTATTGTCACAACATGTATTATACTAAATTTGAGTTTGTATTGTGTAACACAGTGGTATATTACATTATAACAACACTAAACTACACATTTTGATGGGCGTGTTGTATTAGGAAACTTGTAACAAAAGCATATCAAAGTGACACATGCACTGTACTCGATCTGGCAAATTTTCTTTTGGATACGATACACAAGATTATGATCCATGTGTGGTTTTGAATAGGTCGACTCTCAGATCGATAATCAATAGAAGACTAGTAAAAGTCAACTACTTGCGATCTTGCTAAATCTTAAGTGAATACTAGATCGTAATTACAATGAAAAACAGATGACATATCCTCCATTTTGATAAACCGTACGTTTCAATAAAAAATGAGTGGTTGATGAACTTCTTTTAGCCAGTATAATTAAGTTGTTAAGGTTCTTGACGATAACGGTGTTGGATATTAAATCAGAAAAGTGGGGATCAAACCAGCATTCGTGAGTTGGCTTGATTTGTTATATTTTGATCATCAAAAGACAATTATGATAATTTGGTTCGTGGCAAGGTTCAACGATCATAAACCTTATTACATAAATAAATTAATAAAGTGTCGATTGAAGATCATGGCAAGGCAGAGAGAGCATATATGTTCTTTCCTTAGATTAATGAATACTTTAACAAAAGTTTAATGCATTCTTATTATGTTCAGACTGCCCCCTTTAAATAAAGTACGCACGTAACCGATATAAAAGAGTAGATGAGAAGCCACAATCACGTTTCCTTCGGGAGAGTGTAAGACTAGTAAGTGATTAGTTTGTTAATAATATATACTCCAGCAAGCATATCACATGGAGTTTTCTTAAAAAAACTATTGCTGAATATCTGTCATTGGAGTTGTACAACTACTATTTTTTTGTCATACCTGCACGTGTCCCTTTCAGAAAAGAAATATTTGGTCAGCTAATTAATATCTAATTAAAGAGCTAATACATTATTGCATGACAGGGTGTTGTTTCGTTTTAAGCATGAGGAAAAAAGTAACGAATTCACAGACGTGGGGGTGAACAAGATCACGTTTTACATGAAGAGATACGACTTACAATAATTTAGAGGGGACGGTGACGGACAGCTGTGTTGTGGATCTATCTTCTAAGCCTTACGATTTGCATTCCGCTATCTCATTTATGTTTGATTTGGTTAAACTTATTCGTCGGTCATAAGTTCCGTCGTTTTCCATCCTCTTAAATCTATTATTTATATCCGCATCATGTGTCACACAGACACAGACATACATGGTGTTGACTAGTGTAACATAGTTTATACGCACACAATATATACACTAGTCTTCTGTTCCTATAAATTTGTCGACGTGTAAGTTTTTATTTGAATGAATCTGCAAACACAATCATTTGAATTTCGGACAAGAGTTTAATGTTGTTAAAGCTAAAACGTTATCTTAAGGAGATATACCCAGTAATACAAAAAGGGATTAATGTTGGGACCCCCTATTGAACATGTTCGAAATAAGTCATTATTACAGTTCCGACAAAACTAAAAAAAAAAGAGTTATTACAGTAACGTATTCGGGGGTATTTACGTCAAGTAAGATTTCCTTACAAATTACACCTAAAAAAAATATTGAAACGGAATTGTAACAAAACAAGAGAGAGAAAGAAATCAAAAGAACATATAGAGAGAGAGAGAGGAAGCACACGCTTCGGAGAAAAAAACAGAGGAAAATCTCAAAAATGGCGACCATTAGAGTACCAGACGAAGTTCCTTCTCCAGCTCAGGATTCTGAAACTCTCAGCAACGCCTTCCGCGGTACGTTACAAAGTGATTCTCTTGCATTTGTGTGTGGTTCTCTCAAAATCAGATTTATGAGTTTAATATTATGAAAATTTTGGGGCGGAATGTGTTGTTTGTTTTGTAGGATGGGGAACAGATGAGAAGGCGATCATACGCGTGTTAGGGAAAAGAAACGAGAGCCAAAGAAGGAGAATCAGGGAAAGCTACAAAGAGATTTACGGCAAAGATCTTATTGATGTTCTCTCCTCTGAATTGTCTGGTGATTTCATGGTACGTTACATTTTCTTAAATCCCTGATTCAAAAGCGTTGAGATTAGAGAGTTCTCTTCTCTTCTATAACATGAAAACAAACAAAATTTTGATTTATTCGCAGAAAGCTGTGATTTTGTGGACTTATGATCCAGCAGAGAGAGACGCAAGGCTTGCGAACAAGGTTTTGAATGGGAAGAAGAAAAGCATAGATAAATTGAAAGTTATCGTAGAGATCTCGTGCACAACTTCTCCAAACCATTTGATTGCTGTGAGGAAAGCTTATTGCTCTCTCTTTGACTCATCCCTTGAAGAACACATTGCTTCCTCTGTGCCTTTTCCTCTTGCCAAGGTCTTCCTTCTTCTTCTTCTTTAAAATTTGTGTTTTAGTTTGCCTCATGAGAAGCTCAAATCTGTTACCTTTATGGTATAAAATGCACAGTTACTTGTGACGTTGGCAAGCTCATTCAGATATGACAAAGAGAAGGTTGATACAGAAGTGGCTACAATCGAGGCCGGTATGCTACGTGAAGCGATTAAGAAGAAGCAATTAGATCATGATCATGTCCTGTACATATTAGGAACTCGCAGTATCTACCAGCTCAGAGCCACTTTTGTTGCTTACAAGCAGAGTTATGCGAACACCATAGATAAGGTTAATATAATCCAAGTCTGGTTTCATTGAGATTGGATTTTACTTTCATATATATGGTTTCATGGATACTTCATGTTTGTTGTTTATATGGACAGGATATTGATGGATGTCCAGGAGATGCTGATCTGAGAAGTCTACTGCAGATGGTGATCTTGTGCATTGATTACCCTGAGAAACACTTTGCAAAGGTACTAAAACATTGAGCAGACGCAAGACTCAGAATCTATTAGAAATATAGCAAAAGAAGTTAAGTAGATTATATTCCTTTGTGTTTTATGTTGTGTTACAGGTTGTAAGAGATTCGATAGAAGGATTTGGAACAGATGAAGATTCTTTGACGAGAGCGATTGTGACGCGTGCAGAGATTGATTTGATGAAAGTAAGAGGAGAGTACTTCAACATGTGTAATTCAAGCATGGATAACGCTATTACAGGTGATGTTTCCGGAGACTACAAGGACTTCCTCATCACCTTGCTTGGTTCCAAAATATGATTGTATCTTTGTGTTTCAATCTAATATTCTTGTTGTGACTTGTATCAAAAACTCCATTTACCAACTCCGATTTGGAAAAATGTTACAAAAATAATAATGAAACAACTCTTGTGGTTCTTGAATTGAGCAAATCAGGGAAGCCACAGCCCAAAGCTTTAATAATGGGCCACAAAAACCCACCAACTCAAGCCCAATAATCGGATAACCGAAAATGGCACGTGTGAAGGTGTGTCCACGTCAAAACCGCCTAAACCCCGGCGACGAGGCAAGCAATCATCAATTAATGAAAATGCGAAATCCGTTGTTATACTTATATGATAATAACTAATTATATTAATTAAAAAAAAGAATAGAAGGGAGGTTGCATCGCTGAAATTGATCCGTTTCGTTTCATATAATTCTTGAGATATTTTGCAGATAGGATTTTTGACGATTGATAAAAAATGAGTGGCTCTCATCTCCCACCAAATCACAACACTCCACAAAACCTTTTTCCTCCTGTTTCTTTGGAGTCATCTCCTCTAATATTTTTTCCGTCTGAAAGTCTCTGTCTTTCTGATCCTAAAACCCTCCCATGGCATCCATTTCAAGAGTTTTGCCAACAGATGGCAGCAGAGTAAGTCAATGCACTTCCAGGGTTCCTGCTCCTGCTACAAGAAGAGCTCAAACCCAATTAGGTGATATATAATATTAATATCAGAGATCCTTTACACTCCCTAATTATCTACAAAGTCTCTCTATTTTTTTGTTTGGTGAATCATTTTTGTGTTTTTTTTTTACTTTCAGGTTCTCTCAAGTTGTTTCCCGTTAGTAAAGGTGGAGTAAGTTTGAGGATTCAGAACTGTAAACCATTACGCTCTGTCTTTGCTCTTGAGTCAGCTTCCTCCAGGTAGTTTGATAGAGTGATCCATTGTATTAATTTGCTATAGTTACATGTGTGTCGTGTTTAAAGTAAGTTCCTTTTTGTGTGTGTTTTATCCGAGTTTGCCAGTTTTTTTTATGTTTTATTTTGATTTTGCAGGAACAGTCGTGTTGTTTGCAATGCTGCTGCGGATTTGTCAGGTGGTGTACCTGAAAGCACTCCTAAGGAACTTAGCCAGTACGAGAAGATTATTGAACTTTTGACCACCCTTTTTCCACTTTGGGTACTTTCTTACCTTCCACTCTACTTTGATGAACTCTATATAATGCATTTGATAGCTTAAATGGTGAATGTGATGCTTTTTTTTCCTTCTTTTGTGTGTGTGTGTCTGTGTGTGCAGGTTATCTTGGGAACACTTGTTGGCATCTTCAAGCCATCTTTAGTATGCTTTCCATGCCTCTTATTTGTGGGCTATCTTTAGAAATATTGTGTTTCTCTCCTGTCGCCAATGGATTATGTCCTTTTTGTAGGTTACATGGTTGGAAACAGACCTCTTCACTCTAGGTCTTGGATTTCTCATGCTCTCCATGGGATTAACTCTGACATTTGAAGATTTCAGAAGATGTTTACGTAATCCATGGACGGTGAGGGATTGCCCGCTGCTGTATGTATTCTTTACTTGTTAGATACGTTTTCCCGTTTAACATTTTGAGTTCTCATGCAGGTGGGTGTTGGTTTTCTTGCTCAATATATGATCAAGCCACTGCTAGGTTTTCTCATTGCAATGGTATGTTTCACTTTAATGTCTATGACATCAACTTCTATTTTCTTTTCTGAAATGGATGCTTATCCAATATTGGTGATAATTCCTTTCTTCTCGTTCTGTTTTCTTCAAGAATCTGGTCCCATTCGTTTTTACTTCTATAGGCTGTTATAGACTTTAAAAAAAGTTAAAAACGAAATGCTCATTTTTAATATTTTCTTTGATTATTACTTGATTAACTTATATCCAAGTGTTGTTCCATATTTAAACCTCACTTTTTTTCTTGTAAAGTTTGACTGACCATTTTCTGTCTACTCGCAATAATTCCTCCGATACTCATTTACTACTTGAGAGCTTTCCTCTTGTACTACCATTGGGTTGTTGATGATTCTCGAGTAGCCAACTAATACAAACCTTTTCTGTATTTTTTCTTCAGACCCTTAAGCTTTCGGCACCTCTTGCAACTGGTCTTATCCTGGTCTCATGCTGCCCTGGAGGACAGGCGTCGAACGTTGCAACCTACATTTCTAAGGGGAACGTAGCGCTCTCTGTGCTCATGACAACGTATACTTCTATTTGCACTTGTTTTTCTTTCTTTCGTTCTTGAATATGGTTGGAAGCCTCTCATTTTTTTTTAATACATAATCTGTTCTCTAATTTCTAGGTGTTCAACCATCGGAGCTATTATAATGACTCCTCTTCTCACTAAGCTTCTTGCTGGCCAGCTTGTTCCCGTTGATGCTGCTGTGAGTTTTCTTTCTAACTATTTTGAATCGTTATTGCAAAATTGCTGTATTTGTAGCTACTAATATAGTAAAAGTTATTGAATGATTAAAGTAGAAAGAAACAAAATAGAAGTGGATTACAGCCCGCCATAATGAGAGCTTATGAATCCTTTTCTTTATTTTTACATCAGGGACTTGCTATTAGCACTTTTCAAGTAGTGTTGGTGCCTACAATAGTTGGAGGTAATTATGTTGCTAAGTCTTCCCGAACAATGAATTTGACTATGATTTCTCAGACTTAAAGTCTTTTTTTGTGCATTGTGTGACAGTTCTGGCCAATGAGTTCTTTCCTAAATTTACGTCGAAGATTATAACAGTGACACCTCTTATCGGAGTCATTCTGACCACTCTTCTCTGTGCCAGCCCTGTAAGTAGTTCATGCAACCAGAAATATATCTTAGATTAATTTTAAGACTGAAAGTAGTATTGATTAAAAAAATTTCTCTTTCTTAAAAGATTGGACAAGTTTCAGCGGTCTTGAAAACACAAGGAGCTCAACTGATACTCCCGGTGGCACTCCTTCATGCTGCAGCCTTTGCTATTGGCTATTGGATTTCAAAGTTATCTTTCGGCGAGTCCACTTCCCGCACCATTTCTATAGAATGTGGAATGCAAGTAAGTTAATTTCTCCTACACCAATAGATATTGCCGTTCGTTTTGTTATAAATTCTTTTTTAAAAACTTTATTGTTTTCGCAAACGGCAGAGTTCAGCGCTCGGGTTCTTGCTTGCACAAAAGCATTTCACAAACCCCCTTGTGGCTGTTCCCTCTGCAGTCAGTGTCGTATGTATGGCGGTAAGTTTTCATTGGCATTATTCTTTGAACCAAGGGTATAAACAAACTTCCAAGGGTTGGCATTACTGTAATTATGTTCGATTTCATTCTGCAGCTCGGCGGGAGTGGCTTAGCCGTGTTCTGGAGAAACCAACCGATTGCGGCAGATGACAAGGATGACTTCAAAGAGTGAATGAATGAAGTAGGAAAAGCTGTTTGTGTCGATGGGATTGTGTTTATTTGAAAGACATAAAACACACGATATCTGTGTTAAATAGACAAGTAAGAGCGTGCATGTTGGATTTTTGGTCAAATTTTTTGTTTGGTTATCATACCACTAAATTTTATGGACTGGAAATGAACATATTTATCGAAATTAAGACATTTAATTTGGCAAGTCATATCAGAATATAAACCATTTCCAACCAACATTCAGGTCATATCAGACTATCAACCACTTCCAACAAATTTGCTCATTGACATGATGAGGTTACATTTTACGATCTGTTCTACACGTTGAGTTATAGAAATGCTTTTCTAGACCATGTATAAGACAACAATAACTTTTGTAATAGACTTGTCCCCAGCTGGTGAAGATTATATTTATAGTGGAGAAGTGGCTTGCATTTTCGATATTTTTGAAAAAGAACTGGTTTAACTTCTTTTCTATGAAATTGCCTGCATTTTAAAATCTATAAAGTATTTAGTGGTTTTGCCAGTTACGTGAAATCACGAACCAGCGAAGAAATGAAAACTCGAATACAAAGAGTAACAAAGAAAAAGTCGGTGGGGAAGCCATCCATTGTTAAACAATGCTACTTTTTTTCAACTCCCCATGTCATCAGTGTTACCACGTAAACCAGAATTTACTCAGTTACTTAAAAGAAGATATCTTACAACTCATTTTCTTCTATTACCCTCAAGTTTCATCTCTTGTCTAATTCGTATCAGCCTTTCCATTCTCACTGCTCAATCCATTGTCCACCTCCATTCCAACCATCTCCTTGGCTGATTCATCAATTCCATCATCTAACTCTGGCTCCATCTTCTTCTCAGATTCACTATCTGCACCTACAACTGAATTATTCACCATGTCGTGACTACCGTCTTCAATTTGTGGCGTGTAATTCTGGTACTGCTCATACATGCCCTGTGCCTGTCCCCCCCAAAAGAAGGAAAAAATACATACATGAAACAAACCAGTAAAACAAACAAAATTAGTTATCTAAAGCAAAAGGAGATTATGTCGTTACCTTGTAGTACTCGGTCATCCTATCGTGAACTATGTGTGCCATCTCTTCAACATCATGAACAAGATAAGGATTTCCAACTTCCTCGACCGCACGCTCTGTATACGCTGATGTGTTCTCACTCAGGTTGAGCCCAAGCCGATCGGGTCGTTTCAGAAGAAGTTGAAACGTTGGTTGCAGCTCATAGCATTGTTCAAAGAGAGAGCGGCGGCAGAACACATACAGACCGAGCCGAGCACGTGACATTGCAACCACCAACCTCCTTACATCGCGTAGATGTCCAACAAAGCGCGTCCGTACAAGAGAGAGCAAAATAAAGTCATTTTGTTGTCCTTGGAACTTGTCCACTGTAGTCACCTGAGTAAATAACAATATCAAGACAATCAAAACACCGAATAAAGATACACACAATGCAATAACATCAACTTGAGTAGGATATATTACCTTGCTAGGCGGGCCGATGAAAGCATAGGGAACACATCGACGGTTGATAACATCACGGATTAAGAGCTTCTGCCCATTATATGTCGTCAATATTGATATCTTATTAGCAGGATATCCTAGCAATCTCATGTATATATAGACACTGACGATATATTCAGCTTCTCCCTGGTTTTGATAAAACCATGGGGATGGTGTCGACTCTCCTTTCCCCTCGTAATCAGGCACATTTATCAATTGGTAATCATATGAGAAACCAGCATTTGCTCTATGAAAGATCGGCGCTTCTTTAACAATGGAAAGGTCTCCCAAATCTCTGTATCTCCAGTTGTAGAGTTTGGCTAAGCTTGGCCTGGCTCTTCCTTGAGCATTAAGCTCAATATAAGGAATGCCAAGACGAACAAACCTCGTAAACAGACTCTGATCCATATGACTATATTTCTGGAAAGCCATATTCTTCACCACGGGAGGCAGCTGGTGGTGATCACCAATCAATATACAGCGCTTGAGTCGTGCATGACCATCTTCTTGCCTCTGAAGCAACATTGGTATGAAAGTCTCGATTTCCAAAATCTGAGCACTCTCTTCCATCAATAAGTTATCATACTTGAAGCCCAACTGAAGAAAATCTCTCCTTTTTAGTGCCGCATGAGTACACGTCATTGCTACAATCTTTGCTTGTTTGGTCATCAGATAATTTGCTCTATCCGCAGTTGATTTGAGTAGTTCAAAGGCTCTACACTCTTCTAGCTCTTGGAACACAGTCTTGAGATGAGAGAAACAACCCTTCGCTGCCCTCATGTCTTTCTCAAATGACTCCCCACTAAAAACAGGGTTAGGCGTGTCGGAGAAGAATTCTTTGAACGGGAAGCGATCTTGAACAAAAGATGGATTGTTTTCATTTCCAGCACAAGCAGCAAGAAATAGCTCCCAACGCGAGTAGACATGAAGCAACCAGAAATACCCAGCTGTTTCACAAGTATAACCTACATCCTCTGGAAGTTGAAGAGATCTTGCTAGCCTCTCAACCTCGCTGAGCAGCTCTAAACGTCGAACAAGCATGGCATTGACACGGCCTTGTCTGCTAAAGTCAAGATCGGTGGCAAGCTCTTGTTCACCTTGACCCAAACGTAGTAGATACCGCGCTGGTACATCCCTCTGAAAAACCAAACCCGTGTAACATTTGTCTGTCAGAACCCGTCAAATCAATGCTCCATACAGTAAAAAATAAAACAGAGAGATGCCAGTAGTACCTCCATTATCTTCTCAAAAAGATCATTCAAAGCCTGATTTGAATGAGTGATAATTAAGGTCCTTTGGGAAGGACAGTTGTGATATAGCACATTTAAGATTTGCACTGCTGTATCAGTCTTTCCGGTACCCGGTGGACCAACCACCATAGTTAGCCCAGGCTGAATACCAGAGATAATCGCTCCAACCTGCAGGACAATAGTAGGTGTTTGATTAAAACTTGCAACTAAAAATCATACATCCTGAATCCAAACCATATGCTTTAGAATATTTTATCAATCAGCATAGAGGAAAGGTCCCATCATTGAGGGGGACAAATGCTTTTGAACATCAGCTAAAACTTTCTCCGAATAAAACAGAATAGCAAGGAAACAATATCGTTCCACTTAAATCGATCAAACAGACGAGACACAAATGCTTTACTAGTTATTGGAAAGAAAATGCGCGAAAGTTTATATAGGTTTATTAACTTTCAGGCATCAAACACAATGAGGCGGCATAAAGATGATGAGTAGCATTCTCGTATGACTTATTCTGTAAGGGTATATGGATTCTAAGACGATCAATTTCTCATTATTTAAAAAAGTGTCAAGAATAACAAAACTGATGAGCATAGACAGCACAATTACATAATAACTAAATGGTCCTCATCAAATGAGATACTGCGCTGAGGATGTAGAGATTAGTAGTACCTGTGTAGGGGTAAATTTAACTGAGTTCTGCTTCGGCTGGTCCTGAGGATAAGGCCCTGGGTCAGGTGGGGTATATGCCTCGACAATAAGTTTCTCCTTTGGGGATACATCCACCATATCAACATTGTCTGCTGGATTTATTTCAGATATCTTATTTCCAGAAAGAGCATTAGCATTTCCTTTTAGTGTCTTTGGAAGAGTGATTCGAAAGGGAGGCCTTGGATCCAGGACTTTAGCACCATCAGCATTGACGAAAGATACCTAACGTGCAAGAGTTATGTGAGACATGGAAAAAGAAGCAGTTTTAGTTAAAATCATACACTAAGGAAAAATTAATTACTAACCTCATAATCTGGAAAACTTTCACTGAGATGATTGGCATCAAGGAAAGTATCTTTGAAGTCCACGGTTTCTAATAGGTTCGGCATATTAGGCCACTGTGCAGCAGAAGGGTTTCCATACCCAAGAAATACATTATGCAACCACTCCGGAACAATACAGTATTCATTCATGAGATCTCTGATAGATTCCAGAATAGCCTTGAAGTTGTTTTCTTTTGGTTTCCTCCTCATTAGCACATTAAATGTGCCATACACATCCTCAGCACCTTTTTCAGCAATGTCTGTAACATCTATGTGATACTGTGCAGCATCTAAAGCGACAGTCACAGTCCTCATTTCACCTTTTGGGGGCTTCCATTCATCTCGTTTAACTCTTCCAGTAAAATCATTCATCAGATTACCTTCCTCGTCACGGATATCGATGACTTCACAACCACGAACATATTGAAGCCCAAGCCTTTGTGGTACAGTAGCTTTATCGGTTTCCTCTGCGCCTAATGGCTCAAATGAAGGGCGTATACAAAGCAAAAACAGTACATCGTGCTCTTTCAGGGAATTCCATTCAGATCTTATCTGTGATCTGTAACTCTTAATACTGAAGGTAACTTGGGCAGTCACCGATGATGGTTTCTCTTCTCCAATATTAGGCTGTTTCACCTGAGCGATTTTGAATTCATTAATCGGAACGGCCATTCGTGACCAACCACGGAAAGCAGTTTCTCCCTCGTTATTTATGTGTGCAAGAAGATGTGGCACAGCTTCCTGTATATCTTCACGAATCTCATAGGTAGATTCTAGACGGAAGAGATTGAAGTTTCGAAGGAGGTAATCGTGGAGTGTTAGAAACTGAAGATTAAGCTTTGGAAGAGCAAGGCAACCTTCCCCAGAATAGTTTATGCTTGGAATAACACTTTCGTCCCACATGATTTGCTCATTTGGGTACAAAGGCAGAGCGTTTATGGCTTCTTTCTGTGACTTTTGCTTCTCAAAGGAGGAGACGACGACCTCAGTCAGAAAATCCTTACTATCTGCCCAAGGATCATGTCTTGAAACCAGTTTGAGCTGTACAAAAGCAAATGAAAATGAGTACCAATGTAGGTGGCAAGGTGTATTATTGTCGTATGTGTTATTATAAGGGAACAAAAGTATATTAAAAAAACGATAATCAGCAGCAGCAAGATTCCATAATGTGAACCTAGAAGAATAAGCTTTTCCAGACATATACCTTTGAGCAGACGACATCCGTTAAATCTTCATGAGTAAGCGCAGACAATCTCCTCCGAAGATCAGAACTCTTGTGAACCGAGCCAATATTAGCCAAAGACACATCCCGCAACTAAAGCAAACAAGATTACAAAAAATGTGAGAATTTAGAGAAGACAACCCCCAACTAAAGCAGATCGAAGGCTTCAAATTCCATCAGTAACAAAATAAAAACGTAGTACGCAAAACTTTTAATAAACTATGGTTACCAGAATATACCTTAGGTATTTTCTTGAAGGCAAGTAGCTGAAACGCCATAAAACGATCGTAATGAAATTGAAGTGCTTCATCATCAGTTAATTGTGTTCCATCATGATCCTTAATCTCAAACTTTTCGTAGAACTGTAACAAGTCAACTAATTGGGCGAAAAGCTTCCCCTTTTCATGTTTGTATAGGACACTCAGGCGACATTTGGCAACAACTGCTATATCCGCCACAAGAGGTCTTAAATATCTGTAATAATCAAGATGAAGAAATGGAGAAAGAAAAAAATTAGGTTGAGTTAATGAATGGTACAGAAATGGACACAGCATATCATAATAAAGGAGATATTATCAGGACCCAAAAAAAAAAACCACCTAGGATGCAGAATACAGATTTTGACCTACTACAAATAACAAATAACTTGCAGAGAGGCCCTGGTGGGAAATATTAATACCTTCTTGTTGGAAGTTGGTTCAGCATATCAATGAGAAATTCCATGAATCTCTCGCAATATAAGACAGAAGAATCATCGACTGATTGAAATCGAGCAGTATCATCCGCAAAAACCCCGTGATCAAGAACCTGGAGTAAAATATATAAAATTGCTTAACTATGCGAAAATATATGATGACATAGACCACTTCAGCCTAATAAAAACAGGCCTATTACCTCGACGAATTCTTCTATTAGGCCTCGAACAAAATTTGCTTCAGGTGAGGAGGATGGATCAAATTGCTCTCCCTTTGACAATGCCTCAGCTGCCCACTTCTTTGATAACCTCTTCCACTTTTTTATTAGATCAGGTTGAAGGCAGAGCTCCATCTACAGTTGTGAAAATCAATGATGATATCAGAGCCACTACAAAATGTTTTACCATCCTTAATAAAATATGTGTGAAGGCAACACCTACCTGGAAACGTCCATAAGACAAACTGTGCCAAGATTGTAATCCTGCTAGACTTAGAACAATCTCATTAACCACCGCGTCTTCCAAACTCTGTAACATAACGCAGATAAGGATATAGAAGAAAACAAAAAATAGCAAAAAGATATGATTTGTGCACAAACGTGAAACAAAAGGTTGTCCACGTAAAGTAACAATCTTCACAGACATTTTAACTGAGTATAGCACAGTCATATTTTCCGCCATAACTGCCTACTACATAATGTTATTTTCTCATCTTGAAACATGTGCAGCAGCAATCTAAAGTACTTCCTACCTATATAAACAAAATAACATTCAAGAAAGAGAACAAACCTGGAAAGCATTGATCATGAAGACCAAATAATTTGTCTTCTCAGCAATAGTCAAGTCTCTTCCCTACAACGGTAAGCCAAAGAAATATGAATATACGATTGGTTTAATTACTAGTGATTATCATTTATCACTATGCACAGCCCCAAATATATAAAATGCTCAAAGCAGTGATATGTGAATCCATTGAAGCACAAGTAGGATCCAAATTATCTCCAAAAAATAAACAAAAAGAAGACCACAAACCTGTTTAAGGCGAAGAACCTTAAGAAGAAACTTTTTGAATAGATCTTCGCGATCATGAAAGCAAATCCAAGCTGCCACATTCTCCCGGAACTACACAAAAAGCGAATTTCAACTTGATTGTTTGAAAACTCCCACAACAATCTCATTTGCATACACTCAGATGTGAAAAGCTTTTTACCTTCTCGTTAATCATAAGAATCATGGACATAACATGCTCGAAAGTGGCCGTCTCAGGATCGAAGTTAGGCCACAGATAATTCTCCAAGTACTGACTCACTTCCAGAATCATCACTCGCTGCAACGGAACCGGTTTGCGGCCACTGGTAACCTTGAGCTCCGTCATATAAATCTCCTTGACGACTTCCGGATCGAAAGGTTTCTCAGGGAGCTTGCCTTCGGTTTTAATCCAGCTCTCCTCGGCAATCTTCGTCAACCTGTCTTGTTGAATCTCCGATAAAGTGATGGAGCTCGGTAAGTTGGATCCAGGCTTCGACTCAAGTGGCTTCTCAGCTGGATGGCTAGGTGGCTCCAGTGGATACTCCGCCACTCTGTGGCGCTTGAAGTCGTACGTGCCTGTTCCATACACCTTCGTCATTTCTCACACCGAAAGGCTCCTTTCTCTGGTAGAGCGAGGAGGAATCAAGACATGTAGAAGAAGGAGTATGAGCTAGTACAGTGGGATTTTTAGGGCTTAAGCCTCGCGGAGGAGAAGAAATTTGTCGACGTACAAGATAAAAAGCGGTGTTAACGACCCGACCCGGCCCGGACCTAGTTTAGTTATGAGTAGCTGGACTTGGGCCGAGATTTGAGCTCGATAAGTATTTTAGTCAAAATATCAAACCAAACCGAAAACCAAAAGTTCAACCAGTATTATATTTGGGTGGTTAAAACTTAAAAAACCAAATGCTTCTTGGGCAATAGGTTAGCGCTGAAACTGAATATAAAATTTTCACTGCCTGAGAGTGGAGTCGTTAATTTCCACTATGTTTCCATCGCTGGAGTGACTTCTACAGGTGAAATTGTTTTGTATTTTCTACTTCAATCCTGAAAGGAACACTCTCCAAAGAGTTGAAATCCAGGGTCTTGGTGAGAAACGTGGCAGAGTTAAACTCTTTGTAGACCATATTGAGGATCTCAACTTTATATAAGATAGTCTAGCTAGTTTGGCTGTGATGTGACTTTTCTCATGCATCTAACAGGTATCGTTGTGCTACTTGAACGCAAAAACAATGTTTGATCCCCACATCACCTGAGTTTGTATAAACCTCCTCTTTCCATAATGATAAAGTTTCTCTGCTTTTAATAGAAACAGAGTGGGGAAAAACAGAGCAAATATGGATATATAAAAAAAAAATGGATGGGTGGTCATCTTGCAACCACGAGTCTTGTGATACACACTCCAAAAAAAATATCAAACTCCAAAAAAAAAATGGCTAAGCATCTCTTCTTCTCTCCCACGAATCCATGACTTCTTTCAACCACTCTTGGCTCTCTTCTCCACTCGCCGATACTCCCACCTTCTTCTTGTCTTCATCCCCACAACCAAAACCCTTGAAACTCTCTGTTTTCCGAAACAAACCTTTGCAGATAACCAACTCTTCCTCGCCGGACCGGTCGCCGGAGGTTGAGGTCGTCGTGGATCCCGTGAAGCTAGCATTGAAGAAAGCTGAAGCCTATAAGAAATCGAAATCGGAGGAGCAGAAAAACCCTGAGAGAAATGACGTTGACGAGGAGCTTCCGCTCTCGGTGAAGCTTGCTAAGCAAAAGGCTGATGATTATAAGAAGCAAAAAGAGCTTGGTGCTGATGGACTCCAGGAGGCTAAACCCAGTTCAGTAAAACAATCTCTTTGCAGAAAAGAAAAACCTTGGAACTGTTGCGTTGTTTTGGCTTTGTTCGAGCAGATCAAATGCAAAATTTTCATTAGGCTGATCATGTTTTTCGATGCCATTACGTTCCTTGACATATTTGCTTCGCGCAGAGAATATGCATAAACAGGTTTTGTTGGTCTTAGTAGTAATGTCTTGGACTATTGGTTCCTATGGAGAATTGTTCTTTACGTTAAGGCTGTTAATATCTGCAAAGCTAATGTTTTTTTTTACTGGATTTGACATTTTAATATGTGTGAATGCAATCTAAACATGATCTCAAGATCTTATGGTGTTTCAGGTACTACAGAGAAAAGCTTTGTTAGATCATCAAATAAGGTTGCGGAAGATAATGATGGAAAGAAGAAAGACTTGAAGGTCTCCAGCATTGATTTCATTGGGCTTGGCTTCGCTGATAAGAAGAGTACAAGGGGGCTTCCACCGGGACTGGTTCCTGTTGTCGACTATTCTCCTGGAGGAGACTTACCTGAGGTGGAGTTTATAGTTGGTGACAAGACAAGGTTTGCCAAGACAGAAAAGGAGCTCGAGCAAGAAGGAAATGAAAACTCTGATGTATATAAGCCCAAAGTTTCAACATGGGGAGTTTTCCCAAGACCTAGCAACATCTCTAAAACGGTATGTGATTGGTCCATATAAATATATGTTTATGCAGTTCGATTAGTTGTTTCAGAACACCCAAGAAGTAAGGAATTGTTTGTGCGATGTGGTTAAGATCGAGTCTATAAAGCATTTTACTCCTGATATTAGGGGAAGGGCTACCGTTTAGATCCTGTGTCATCACTCATCAGTATACTGTCAAACATTATGCGACCAAACTGACTTGTCGGTGTGGTATCTTCTGATAAAAATTATTGGCAAATCTTAACTTCGATTGGTTTGGAATGTATACTTTTCTGTTGATATTGGTGGTATCGAGTCATGATTAGAGAGAGATATATTCTTTTCTGGTTTAAAGTTTGGTGGTGGAAGAACTATCCAACCTGGGGATTCAGTTGAAACCGCTGAAGAGAGAACTGCGAGAGAAGAACGGACAAAACAATTGCTCACTGCCTACAAGGAATCAATCGGACTGAATATTGATCCTAAAGTCAAACTTGAGTGTGAGGAGGTACTCCCATGACATTTTTGTTCTTCCTTTTTTGATGTAAAACCTGATGCTGAAGTTAATTGTTCTGAGCTCATGCATGTATTTCCTCTTCAGCATGGAAATTTTGGAAGCTATATCTTATAAATTATTAAGTCGTTGTCTTAAGAATCCTATTTTTTATCATAACATGGATGAAGATTCGGTGAAACTTGATATGGACTCATGGTTACTCAAGCACATTCTCATTTTTGCACGTTGCCACATTTTCTAGAGAATTGTCATTTGTATGGAGAAAAACTAAAAAAAGTGATGTGCTTATCTACAGGCATGTTCTGCTTCAAGGTAGCTAGAATATCTTTGCTCATTGTGTGTTTATCCCTTCCTTTAATTATAACAGGCATTAGACAAGGGGAACTCGCTTATGGATTCGGGGAGTCTCAAAGAAGCTTTGCCATACTATGAAAAGGTCATGGAGAAAATAGTTTTTAAGGTAATTTCTCCAAAGCTGGTTAATTGTTTCATCTTATGCGCATAGGTTTTTGCATTAGTCTGACATGGGACTTTTCGTTCTGCATATGCCAAATTCGTCTTGAATGCATGAGAATTTATTATTATCTACCCATCAGTATGTATGTGGAGCAAAAATCCAGCAATCTTATATAACAGCCAACCAGATAATCAATAAAAGCATTTTAAGAACCTGATTACTATGCATTATTTTCATGACCTTGTCCGATTCAGATAATGATGCTATTTTGAGTCATTTTTTGTTCGCCACAATATATGTGACACTAAATAGTTATGAGTTTAGTTGTACAGAGTGAGCTTCATGGATTAGCGGCTTTGCAGTGGTCTATTTGTCAGGATTCACTTCGAAAGTAAGTAGCATGCTTTATCGTGGAAAACTCAGAAATCATTTTCCCTTTCCTTCATTAAAATCACAGTTGTTCATAATTTGGTAAGCACACCCCAGTGTTTGATTTTCTAGTATGAGATTGATAAGGTTTGAAAAAGAAATTGTTATATTTCTCTCATAACGCTGAAGCACAGACACTGAATCCAGAATTACCAAATCAGAATGACCTAGGCATATGTTCTAAAGAACCCAAAAAACTACCCCAAGCTCCAAAAAGTCCTCAAGAAAACCACAAAATACTCGATATATCCCCTAACGTCTGAAACATCCCCTATTAATACTAACCAAGTTGGTGGCTTATTTGATTATGTTGAGTATCAGTCTTATAGTCTCTTGTGCATTAAAGACGTTAGTTTGGAGTGATTGACAGGGCAGATAAGGCAAGGGGCATGTATGAGAAGCTTCTATCACACCCAAATCCGGGAGTGAGCAAGAAAGCGAGGCAGTTCATGTTCAGTTTTCAGGTAACTCAAACACGTACAAAAGTATTATACTAATTAAGCGCAACGAGCAAGATGAGTTGTGTTTGCTCTCTGACTAAGATTAGACAAGAGGCATTCAACTGTTTTTTTTTTTTCGTATTATAGTGTACCAAATGATAAAAAAACGTTGGCCTAATAGTTTGTTATGTCTTACAAAACTCATGTATGATCATAGTGGTTTCTATACTTTCGTTTTTTTTTGTCTTTCTGACAAAACATTTTGCTTAAAAGCTGACTTTTTTTCTTCTCACCCATTGGTAGGCAATGGAGATGTTGAAGTTTCAGGGGTCGAGTTTCATGCAGATAAATCCGGGGTATGAGAATTACTTTGAAGCCTTTGTCAAGAAAGACAAAATTGATTACAAAGGGAAGGAGGAAGAAGGAGAGGCGTTGGGAATAAATGAGACACTCCTTTATGTGATTCTTCTTGTGTCTCCAATTCTAATGGTCTTTGTTTTGGCTGCACAGAAAGGGAATATGCACTGATGACACAAACTCTTGTCAACTTCTTACATGTAATTGCATGTAATGTTGTAAATATATGAGGTAATGTGATGCAAAGCAGCCAAATTAGTTGTTGGTTGGTTTGCATCTATTGTTGACCTTAATTGAAAATTCATTTTATTAAGAGTTTTGAGGAATCTTGCACACATACAAAAACCGAAGCTTTTCTTATTAACAGAAAGAACATAAAAGAATATGATAATCAAACAACAAAGAAAGAAAGATCAAAGCTAAGATTTTTCTTCAGTTGACAACTCCAACGTCGTCCTATCTTTGGATGATTCTAATGCTTCTTTGTATACTATACATAACATAAAACCCAACTAGGAAAATACATAACTACAACAACGAAATTGAAACCCACCTTAGAAACTAGGAATCCCCAAGTTGATTCAAAAGTCTTAATTGAACCCAAAATTAAAATCACACGCATCACATTACATTCCCTTTTAGCAAAAAGTAACGTTTTATGTAATGAAAAACCCTAAGGTGTCATAAGATTTGATCATCCATTCCCACATGTCACAAATCCTGACTATTTCTTGGTCTGGCCTTGACCAGCTCCCGAGCCACCTTTACCTCCTCCAGCACCACCGGCAGCACCACCAGCTCCACCGGCTGGAGCACCACCCGCGTCAACCGTCGTAATTTTAAACCTTTCATCTCTGAAATCCGATGGTCCCAAATTTACACCTCTCGAGGTAAATCGTCGCGAACCAGCACTGAGAGTCCTCTGCATAGTCATTGACTTCGTAGGAGGACGAGAATCTTGTTTGAATTGGGACACAGCGTCTCCGATTTTGTTGAAGAAACCAAGAAACTCGTCTTTGGCTCCACCTGGAAATATCTTCTTCAGCAGCTGAAGCTGTCCCACGTAAAGCTCTCTCATATACTCTAATACCATCAAGACTTTCATGTCCATCCTCGATCCCTCATCATCACCATCATCATGATGTTCTTCATAAACTCTGTGGTAGAGATCTCCCATGTCGCTGTATTGTCTCTTCATGCTCCCACTTCTTAGTCTTGTGGATTCAGAATCGTCAAACAATCCGAAGAAGAGACTGTTCTTGCAGTTGTTGTCTTCTTCGTTTCCTTCGTCTTTTTTGGAATGACAACTCAGAGAGTTGATGCTAAGATGCTTCTTCCCCATAGACATAAGTATTCGATCACCAATCACCACAAAAGTTGATTCCCAAGTCTTTTGAGCAGCGTATCTTTGTTTACTGTTTTTCGTTTGCTTTGTTAGAATGTGTTTCAAGATGCGAGGAAGAAAGCAAAAGGATCTTTAGGTATAAAAGGATGAAAGTATGATAGATTTGGAAGCAAGAATGAGCTAAGAGATTAGATCTTTCGCTTGTTCCCTACTTGTCAACACGACGTTGGCAAGACTTCTTCAACGTTGACTACATGGGTCCAAAGCATTTGATTTTTTTGTTTGGTTTTCGGCCAATCATGAGGTGACAATTATATCTGATTTGTGCCACGTTGTCACCATTCTTGAGCTGTTTCTTGGGAGAAGCTGCAAACTTCGGAGATTAAGTGCATACATTACACATTTATCATAATTTCCGAGACGTGTAGAAGAAGTGAGGATTATAAATAATAGTAGATTAAAATTTAAATTTAAGTATAAATTCAAAATGGCGGAGGCTTATCTACTAGTACTAATGTTTATGCTTCTGATGGCCCAAGTTCGGGAGGGTAAAGTTTGCACGATATTTCTAACTTGTATAACTAAACTATATGATTCTGGAGGTTTCATCCGTAACTAAAACTGAATTTTAATTTTAATTCATATCTACTTTTCAAACTATGACTTTAATTACTTTTGGACTAATCTTAATATCTCACGCTTTCATTATCGTCTGTTTTTGTACTTTTTATATATTTGCAACGAAATAATTAAGAAATTCTGTTGCAATATATTTCAAAGTTCAAACGAAAGAGGCGTTCAAATTTTCAAAATTCAATTTGTTCCAGAAATCATGACACTTACAAAAAAATCTTCAGTTTCATTTAAAAGCACTTTATTCATCTATATTAGAAAAGCAGTGTCAAGTGTAACATTCGCTTTTTATTCTGTTAATTAATAGCTCAAATATTAATACTCTCTATTCTCCTTATTCTAGAACGCAATATGCGTGAAAGTCTAATATAATTTCTTGACACACCTTTGTGGACTAAAAGTCTAAAACCAAACAAAATATTTGTCGGTTCTCCAATAACGAAATACTTTTGGGGTGGGTTTTGATTATAGATTCTTCTAATATAATACTCCTACATATCAAAAGAATTATATATTCAAATACAATCAAGTTTTCAAAACTATAATTATATTTTAGCCTACTTCGTTAATCTGTGGGGTCAGAGGAGCCAAAAATATAACTTGAGAGAGAAAGACAAAAGAACATAATGCGCATTATTTTCATGTTACACGGAGAGGCCCTAAAATATGGCTCCAACAATAATGAAGAGCAAATGGACCCACCAAAATCAATCTCTTTATCAGTGCTTGTCAAAATCACAAAGTATTCAAATCTTTAATTTGTTTCAAGTCTGAACAAATTCACGTAAAGTTAACAAAAAGCACTGAGACAAAACCGCATACGTATCCTTAGCCTACCATTAAACAGAGAGAATCTCCCATTTCTTCTTTTTTTTTTCTGCTCTAAACAAGCAATAGCTTTGTCTTCAGGCAAAGCCAACCTTTGGAAGATGGTTCAAAGGAAGACTTGTCAAGCAGTCGAGTCATACAATCTCCAACCTGAAACTCGGTTTGGGCAAGAACATCTCAAGATCCTTGGACCGGAGATGATGATGATGAAGCGAACAAAACCTAGAAGGAAGCTTAAAGACAGTCCTGTTTCTGAATCAGGTAAGCCACAATCACCACCAAAAAAGCACGATCTTGTTGTTGAAGGGACAGGTAGGTCGCCTAATTACATGAAAGGCACCTCTAGTTCTGAGGCTAGGATAGAGAACAAGAGAAGATTTAATCTCTCTAGGAGTCAGAAGAACCAAACCAGTCCAAAACATGATTCTCGTCATGGAGTTAACAAAGAGAGAAGTATCAACAAGCCGAGTTCGAGGACCGTTATGGGTTTGACAAAGGCTCCGAGTTTCAAGAGATGCTCACAGAGAGCTACGTGTTCCTCGACCCTGAAAGATTCCAAGTTTCCAGAGTATCTGATGCTTAATCATGCTGGAGATGATGATGAAGTTAGTGGAACCTCTGTCTTGAAAGTCTGTCCTTACACGTATTGTTCACTCAACGGCCATCTTCACACGCAGTATCCTCCTCTTAAAAGCTTCATATCCTCTAGAAGACGGAGTTTGAAGTCTCAAAAGAGTGTGAAAATGGAAGCTTCTAAGGAGGATTTTGTGGAGATGTATGTAGAGGAGAAGAAAGAGTATGAGGATGGAAACGGAGGAATATTTGAGGTTGATGTTGATACTCAAATCTCAGAAACTCTCTCTGAGGGAGCACCTTGTTCTGAAATCGATTCTGATGATTACTCTGAAACTGCAGAGATGGTGAAGTTTTCAGAGAGTGATGATGGCATCGAGTTAAATGAATCTGATATGGAGGAGACTTTTGTAGCAGACTCTGTGAAAGAGATCCAGGAGAGTTATGAGGTTGATGACTACTCTGAAAGTGCAGAGATGGTGAGGATATCAGAAGGTGATGATGGCATCGAGTTAAGAGAATCTGATATGGAGGAGACTCTGGCAGGTGACTCTGTGAAAGAGATCAAAGAGACTTGTCAGGTCGATGATAACTCTGACAGTGCAGAGATGGTGAGGTTCTTAGAAGGTGATCATGACACCGAGTTAACAGAATCTGACTTGGAGGAGACTTTAGTAGATGACTCTGTGAAAGAGATCCAAGAGAAAGCAAACAGAGATGAAGATGCTGATCAATCTGGTTGCTTTAAGTCTGAAGTTCTTGGTATGATGGAGAACTCAGAAGCAGATGATGCTGGTGAAGAGACACTAAAGGATAAAGCTGAAGATTGCAAAGAGGAGTCTCAAGACCAAACTGAAGTTGTCCCGGTGAAAGAAGAAACCATAAAGGTTCCATTTAACCGTAAACAAAAGCCCTGCAACCAAGAAGAAGATTCAGATGAAACCATTTCATGGACTATCACCAAAGGCAAGAAACCTGTGGCAGAGACAAAGGATTTGAGGGATTTCAACCCAAGAGAACCCAATTACCTTCCAGTTGTCGTGGATCCGGATACCGAGAAGGTTGACCTCAAGCATCAGGACATGGATGAGAGGAAAAACTCAGAGGATTGGATGTTTGATTATGCTCTGCAGCGTGCCGTTACCAAACTTTCCTCAGAAAGGAAGAGGAAAGTTGCATTGCTCGTCGAGGCATTTGAAACCGTGAAACCTGTTATGCCACGTGGTAGAGAACCTGCATCGGTAATGAGTTATGGAAGACACCTTCAAACCTGCAATTAACAGAGGTAATCAACAGAATCTCTTATTAACTCAGCTATGTTGCAAGTTCTGCTTATGGAATAACTTTATGCAGGTCAAGAGATGATTGAAGCAGAGCAACTAAAGGAAGGCGAATAACTTTTTTATTTATTTACTTTCAAGTTAAGAACCCAATAAAGGAACAAACTTTTATGGTTTCTTGGTGTGGTAGTTATATGAACGATATAGTTCTCCTTAGTCTGTGAGGAGGACTCAGTGTGTGCTTGCTTTGAGACTAATTTATGGGACAATCATATGCATTTGTCTAGTTCTATGTAACTAGTTGAAATTTCCAATCAATCGAATGCTGTTGTTGATTGCTATAGAAATAGAGAAGAGCATGCAAAACAGTATAGAAAACTAAGAACTCAATAACAATCATCCAGAATCATAAGAGCATTAAGAAGATCACAAGAGTATGCGAGTCTAAAACGAGAAACCTAGGAGGTTAAAAATAACCCATATACACTTGAGGATGTCCAGAAGAGAGCACGGTAAATCAATAAGCTAAAAATCCACTACTAAACACAAACACCAGAAGCTATTATAACTAGCAAAGCACATAAATCTAGACTTAGAGGACATGGGGACTGAAACTCAATCTTTGGTGATCTTGTTGACGAGGGACTTGTGGATGTGAGGGATCACACCACCTCCAGCAATTGTTCCTTTGATGAGAGTGTCAAGCTCCTCATCTCCTCTGATTGCAAGCTGCAAATGCCTCGGAGTAATTCTCTTCACCTTCAGATCTTTGCTCGCGTTCCCAGCTAACTCAAGAACCTCTGCAGTCAAGTATTCCAGAATCGATGCCGCGTAGACAGCAGCAGTGGCACCAACTCTTCCATGTGCTGAAACTCTGGTCTTGAGTTGACGGTGAATACGACCCACTGGAAACTGAAAGAAGACGACATTGAAGAAAAACAAAATCAGCATGTATAACTTCAACCACAAAATCAAACAGATCTGTGAAACTTGACTGTAAACTAAGTATCGCAGCAGACAGCAAACATTTGTATAATGGATACTCTCAGATAGTAAGACACAAAGTTTTTACAAACAAGTACATACAGAGAAATCAAGTTTTGGTGTGTGTAACCCTACAGCTACTGTATATTATTATTACTCATAGCAAGAGAGGAACCAGATCTGCTGCTTCTTGGCATTGGGAGTACCAAAGTCCAGTTGTTAAGCATAGAGTAAGGTTATATAATATTTCCAGAAATTTCACATTAATGCATTTAAACATAGAACAAAATACAAATCTTGTTCTCAACTATATATTTACTTGGTTCTGGTTAACCCTCAAAAACAATGTTCTTCTAAGCCCTAATTACCAAAGTGAACATAGATCCAAAAGCCTAAAAAGCACATGGCGATTTGGATTTCAACAAGCACAAGGAAGGGAGGCAAGGGATACCTGAATACCGGCACGAGAAGAGCGAGAGATGGATTTCTTCTTGCCACCGTCCTTGTCTTTGCTAGCAGCCGTGGTCTTTGCAGCTATAAGCCCTTTTCCGCCTTTACCTGCCATATCTGCGAGACCTAACAAAAGACGGAGACTTTTCAAATCTCAGAAACTACAAGATACTGAGAAGAATTCTTATACCGATGGACAAAACAGAACAAGATCCGAAAAGCGTTTAGGGTGAAGAAAGTTTCGAAACTATAAATCGGGGAAAGAGAAAGAAGAGCGGGAAGTGAAAAAGAGATTTGGGAGGGAGAGACGAAACGTGGCTTTTGGGTTAGTCGAAAATAATGCGGGAGCTTTTACAATTGGTGTGGCGGGTTTTCAATTTAACTTTTGTTTTCGCGGATTCTTAATTTTTTTTTTTTTTTAACTTATATACTACTACTCTTAATTTTCTAATAACCTAATTTTGTAATAAAATAATTGTGAAAAATGATGTGACACAAATTAATCTTATTTTTAATTTTACGGAATAAAATATGTTATATATTGAGTAATTTGTGTTTGTTTCTAATGTTTTCAAAATCAAATTTCTTATTTTTGATTAAAAACAAATTTAATCACATGTTACAGAAAATCAAAATAAGATAATTCGTTTCTTTGATTAAACAAGTTCAATCTAAATGCTTTTATAACTGAAATAGGCTGGCCCATCTTTTAAACCTATTTTTCATTGATTGACATTCATTTTAAAAATTTGTATAATCGGAATATGTTAATGTTTTTAATATATTTCGTAGTGATTTTGAAAATAATGTTTATAACTGAATTTTAAATACTAGATGAATATTCGCATAATTCTGTCTATCAATATTTTATAAATAATGTTTTTTTAGTAAATCAACAATTTGTAAATAGAGAAGAATCACAATCAGTAAAGATATATAAACTTTTCAAATGCATATGTTTTGATGGGCATCTACTAATTTGTTTTAAAAATCACATTCTAATTTGGAAAAATATATTTATGTTTAAAAGACCTTAAAACAATGCTGTAGTAATTCATTTTGTAACCAATGATGCACCATAATGGGAATGTTTAATATCAAAAATGAAAAAGAGCTATACTTGATAGTGCATAAGAAATTTAGTATCCACAACGGAAAAAGGTTAGTAGTGCTTTAGAAATTAAGATAAATAAATTACTTCTATAAATGTTTTATCCAATAGCAATGCTAAATAAATAATCGATATTGCTTATTCTCATGTGAATTAAATATCACCAAATGAACATTAATTGTATAACCTATAAAATTACCAAAAACATGGAATAAAATTACCAAAAACATTATCCATGTAATTCTAACTGTCTAAGACTCTTGCGATATATTCTATCTACCATAAAGAAATTGCAAAAGAGAGAAGCAGACGAAAATGTTGACTGTAGAAAACTTATACACAAGAGTAGTCATATTAAACACGATTTAGTTAACAACAAATCAATTGCAAACTAGGCATCTGAATCTACAATTATTGCGTTTTTCTTTTTATATTAAATTTGTTTGCATATTCGATCAAGTACATACCATTGAACAAAAAATTGTTTGCATGTTCTACCCGGTACCTAACGCTTAATTAGTTTACTTTTTTGCATCAATTTAACATGTTGTTGACTGTTGTCTGTTGAGAGATGAAAGATGTTATTTTAGATACCTTTTTCGGGTGAAAATAAAGGTGTTTGATTGCGTGGCAATATCCAATATCATCAATGTTTGAATATATCGTCTAATCTTGTTTGTTTGACATTATTATCTCGTTTAATTTTTAAAACCTACAAGTTACAAATTACGGTGTACGGATATACTACTAAAATAGGCGAATATACGTATAGACAAGCGAAAGTACGTAAAAGGAATACGGAGGGGTACTTCCGTCATTTTGGTTTCAACATATTCCGGAGGGATTTTGGTAACAGACTCCGGCCCAAGTGGAGTCGCAGACACGTCCTCTAGCAGAGAGAGCTTCGAGGGTATTCTCGACTATTTCAAACAAAGATCATCTGATCCCCACGACACGTGTTCATAATCGTATTCGGATTTAGCTATTTTGACACGTAGGACACCCACGTGTGCATCATATCCTTTACCTTTATAAAAAACCCAAACACAAAGCTTATCCTCTTCGTTGTTTTTCTCAGATCACAAAAGATTTTTGTTTTTTTTTTTCTTTGCCGTTTCCGAATTCAGTTTTCATTCTCTCTGGCTTATTCCGTTTCTTCTTCTCCTTTTTAATCACAAAGAAACGAAAAATCAGATCTCCGTGTGAAATAATGAAGAAATCGACGGCGTCTGATTGTCGTTGTAATGATCACAAAAGCATAAAGAAGCTTGACGTTCTCGCGTCGTCGCGTATCTCGGAAACTTTATTCCGTATCTAAATAGTTCAAACTAAAGCAATCTTTTTTTTTTCTTTTTCTTTTTAAAATATTTTTTTTTGAATCTCTTTTCTCTCAGTTAGCCCAAGTTCGAAGTTATTCCTTATACTTCGTCTTGAAATTCAGATCATTAGGTTTTTAGGATAATTTTGTCAGGTCGCATTTTCTTCCATCTCAACCGTTAGATCTTCGACGTCTCGTTGATCTGAAATTTTCCGTATACAGTGGGAAATCTCTTTTTTACCCCTTTTTTGTTTGTTGATCGTAATGCCGTTTCATACGAAAATCCAACCGATCGACTCTAATGGATCGGAGGAGATACCATTCCCCGAGACGATGAAGCAAATGCCAAAATCGCGGCTGAAGCGTCTCTTCGAGCGTCAGTTCTCTCTAAAGAACTCATCGGAGAAACTCGAAACGCCGCCGCTTTCGAGAGGCAACTCTGGAGATTTCGAGCCGAGCTCTGTCTGTTTGGCCAAGATGGTTCTAAACTTCATCGAGGACAACAACAACAACAACAACGGCGAGAAGCAGCAACGGTGTGGTCGTAGCCGATGTAGCTGTTTTACCGGGAGTGGTACAGAGAGCTCTGACGATGAGTCTGAATGGTGCTCCGACGATCTGAAATCTTCTTCCGGTGATATTCTCAAGGTAATATGATTGAATCATTCATTCATCAGTTTTTCTCTCTTTTAAGTCTATAGCAGAGTCCTTAATGATTCAGATTCGAATGTGTAGAGTTTGGTCGTTTGTACGAGTATATCTGAGAGGGACTTGATGTCCCATGTGACCAAGATCGTGGAAACAAATCAGAATTGTAAGCGTAAAGATGAAACTTGCTTCAAGACTGTGGCTAATGGGTTGGTGAGCTTAGGTTATGATGCGGCTATGTGCAAATCTCGCTGGGAGAAATCTCCTTCTCATCCCGCTGGTATCATCCGTAACACTCTTTTCAATCAAAAGCCTGTTGCTTTACTTAGCTTCTTGAGTCAGGGAGTTGACAACATATTGGTTGTTGAAACAGGGGAATATGAGTATGTGGATGTGAAGATACAAGGTGGTGAAAGACTGTTGATTGATATTGATTTCAAATCGAATTTCGAGATTGCTCGGCCAACCAAGACCTATAAGTCGATTTTGCAAACTCTGCCTTACGTCTTTGTGGGGAAACCGGATCGGTTGCAGAGGATCATCGTTCTTACATGTAAAGCTGCAAAGCAGAGCTTGAAGAAGAAAGGACTTCATGTTCCGCCGTGGAGGAGAGCCGAGTATGTTAAATCAAAGTGGGTGTCTTTTTATGTCCGTGTAGATCAAAATGAAGATGAACAAGACAAGCAGGAACCAGTAGATATCTTGACTAAATCGGTAGGTTCCATAGTGTTTGGTATTTGAAGATTGTGTGAAGCTTTTTTATATATGGCATAAAGCGGTGTGCGAGAGACGAGAGTTCGAATCCCTTACATTTTTTTTTATATTGAGGGTATGAATCCATGTATCACACTGTGTCTCCCCTTATCTTTTTTTGGTGTAAGGGAGACTGTGATCTGACTCTGTAGTTGCTTTGTGGGATTATTATTATTATTAACAAATAATTTACACCTATTGTTATTATCAATACATTCACTCATTCGACAAGATAAACCTTCTTTTTTTTAATGCTCATGTGAAGAAGAGGTTGAGATTACAAGGTTAAACATTTCTAATATATAAATCTATAGTGTCAATTATTGCTTTGAACTGCTTCTGCTACGAGTTGTTGTTACTATAATGTCAATAGACACCGTGACAACTATATTATAAAAGAAGTAAACCTATAATGTCAAATATTTCTTTGCGTATGGAATTATATAATTTAGATAATTTTCTTTAAGAAATCATGTACTTCATTGGCGTGGGGAGCAAGATCCTCGTTAATAAATTTTAAAGCTGGTTTTTTTTTTGTTTTGGGTCTGTGATTATATAACATAGTACTTGCAAGGGTAAGGATAGTATCAAGACTTTTTCTTAATAGCAATTACCATTCACAAAAGCACGACAAACGGGAAAGACGCTATGGAGTATACAGGCAACAAAATGAAGAAACATAACTTAGAAGCTGAGAAGCGACTCAAGAAGGTGGAGAAAGATTATCTCCACACAAGCCAAAAGTACACAGAAACAGATGTAACCCCGAACCATACCACCCAAAGCTCATTATGGTCATTGAAATGCTTTATTTCTTTAGTCACAGTTATTGAGGTCATATGATGAGAGAAGGCGCGCTGGGTGTCTCTGTTCCTCGGCTGCAGCTTCCGTTGACTGGTGCAACAAACTGGTAGAGAAACTGCAAGAGGCTCTTGACAAGCTACCTACTACAGAAACAAGAGAAGAAACCATTCATGTAATGCTATTACAAATTTTTTTTTAAAAAGTTTAATTATGATATATAACACAAATCTATCATAATTAACATATACTTTCTCCTTAAACTTGCCTTGAACATTTAGAGCCTGCAATTCTCGATGTCCAATAGCGTTAAATGCTTGACACAAGAAAATAAGATGATACTTCAGCAGAAACCACAATGCCTGAAGCTGGACTGTGACGCAATACGTATTTTCAGAGAAATTAACCGAGAGGTATTAGTACTATTGTTAAGCTCAAATCCCCAAAGTTAACTTACAAGTATGATAAATGGCCTTTCAATATTTGTCATTCCATATAATTAGTTCTACTACATTCAAAGAAAAATGCCAAGGAGTGACAGCAGAAAATCTGTACATGGTCTACTAAAAGAGGTTAAAGAGGAGAACAAGAGCAAAGACAAAGCTCTATCAAATTGTACACTTTTATATAACTCTACAACTCATGACAGTTTGAGGAGATCTGTGGAGCTGGAAATAAAAGTAATATATCCTTTCTTTCATTTGAGCTGCTCAGTCTATCTTACTTTAGACTAACCAAAGGGATGATATTTGCACATTAACTAGGTTCTGAAGAAGCTGATCAGAGAGCTTCAAAAAGACTGGGAAGAAAAACTGCATATTTGGCAATGTGCAAAGAACGTATATAGCGATTTCAAACGAATGGTGAAGGATCTAGAGAAGAAAAAGGAACACCTATTGGAGCAATGGGAAGAAGAAAAAAAATACATGCTCGGGACGAAGGAAAAGCATGACAGGAGGATAGGTACATATCCTGAGCCTGAATATATCAAGATGGTAAATAATATAGCTTACCATGGTGGGTTGTAATGTATAATTTGGGCTTGGATTGTTTCACATTTCCTGAACCGTTCACCAATATTTCACGGGCATAGTTTCACTGCGACATGTACACACAAAAGAATTGTCTCAAGTCTCAGCAGAGAAAATAAAGGAAAAGATAATGTCACAGATTGTAAAGATAATGTCACACTAGCAAAAAATTTCTTCGTTATTTGAACCAAAATAAAAAGTGGGAAAAGACGGATTAAGAGTACTGAGAAAAAGGGTGAGATGAAATTATACCAAAGCGACTACAATTAAGGTCTAGTGGCAAGGCACAAAGCTGACATAGAAGAGAAATAATTCGGAGAAGCGCCTGTGAACCTTGGTGGTCTTCCTAGTTCCTCCACAAAGAACTTCAACTCATGTTCTTCCCTTTAGTATTATAATTTTAACACTTGACTATATATAAAAATGAAGTGTGTCACGCTAGTTGTCTCAGGTCACGGATTGTAGCTTGGTTTGGAGAAATGTTCTTTGTGATTTCATAAAAACAAAATAACTGACGTTCCTTCAAATACAGAAAAGATTTCGCTATCTTCGGCTATATAGTCATCATCAAGTGATACTACCAAAGGAGAAAGGTTTGTTTCCAGAATTTGATTTTTCAATATGAAACTCCCAAAATGAACAGATATCCAAAGTCAACAGCCATATTGAACTTCAGATTAAGGTATGAGACTAAATTAGCAAAGTTGGACCAAACCAATATAAAATAAACTAAACACAGACTCAGTGGGGAAAGATATTAAATCTAAGAAAATAAAGGATAAAGACAATTAGCAACAAAGTAAACTTCCACGAAACAGTATAACAATCACTATCTAATCTTGACCCAACAACATATCTAGGTAATTTCATAATATAAAACAATAAAACTGAAGAATTCAAAAAACCAAAGAACGTCATAAATAGCAGAGAACCACATTTGGCCTCAAAGTAGCAAACCTTTTGAATGGCATCATCATCATCATCTTCTCCAACCAAATTCATAGAAAAAGCTCTTCTCACCACTGGTCCCTTTGCTCTGTCCTACACCGATCCAGACCAGAAATGGCTCATCAGAAAGCATCTCACTTCTTTCTTCCAAGATTTCCCAAACTTCGACCTCTCAACTGATACTTTCAACCACAACAACGGAACCACTGTTCAACTATTCCGCCTTGATGGCTCTCTACGTACTACTACTACTCATCGAAGCACCACTGGCACTGTACAGTTGACCATTTGGGTTCACGAGAACTACCCTTTGGCGCCTCCTCTTGTGTTCGTGATCCCTCCTGATTCGACAATCCCGGTTCGCACAAACCATCCATTCGTCAACTCTTCCGGTTTAACAAACTCTAACTACATCGAGACATGGGAACACCCACGATGCAACTTACTCGATTTCGTTCGAAACCTCAGGAGAGTCCTCGCGAACGATCACCCGTTTGTACATACAGATCCAGTCCCGACCAAGATTCGGTCGGTTTCGAGACCAGAAGCTTTAGACAGATTAGTCACGAGTCTTCACTACGATGTCTTAACAATCACGGCAAGAACAGAGGAAGAGATTGAATACTTGTGGAAACTGCAATCAGAGATGCAGCAAAGATCAGAATCGGTTAGAACGATCATCAGTGAGCTTGAGACCGAGAGGGAGAAACTTAAGGAAAGTGTTGCGAAGGTCAAAGAGGACACCGGTGTCTTGGAGAGCTGGGTGGAGACGAACTGCCCCAAGCTGATGAAAGCGACGTCAAGGGATATGGGAATAGAAGAGATGTTCGAAACGGAAGCTAATGATGATGATGATGATGAAGACGAAGAGGCGAGGAAATTGTTGGTGGAGTGCTTGGCGGGAGATGACGCCATTGAAGACGTGTTGCGTGCATTGGAAGAAGCTAGTGACAGAGGAGACTTGGAGATTGGTTCGTATCTGAAGCAAGTTAGAGTATTGGCGAGAGAACAATTCTTATTGAGGCGTTATCACATGAATTACTTAATGTAAAAACTAAAGTCTTTTTGGATCTTTTTTCTATCTTCTTGTGCTTGATGTTTCCTCGATTTTTATTCTCAAGCCATGTAAGTTTCTTTCTTCTTTAGAAGACTTTAGAGTTGACTCCGTGGTATATTGATATTGGGTGATCCTATTATATGGACCTCCCTATTGACTAGGTATCAACTTAGGATTATGGGATGATTTAGCATGAATTAGTTGATTCATTTTCTTGATTGATACATGCTTCTCATAAAAGTATAAAATGAACTTTGATAAGTTTGGTTGGATGTTGCATCGCATAAGAATATGCGTATGCGTTTAGATCATAGCATCATTGATTAGCAAATAAAGCCTATATATGGAGTATCGAGGGATTATGATGAACCCTTTCTAAGAACACCATAGAGATAATGCTCTCGCGGCTTATAAGGAATATTTGCTCAAAACTCAGAGCTTCTCGTATGTTTTGAAAGTTTTCTCACCTCATTATCATTTTGTTCTCTTTTATCCAAACTGAAAATCTCTAGTAGGTCAAAACAACAACGTCATCTCTCAGTTTAAGAATTTCTCTGAGAATCCAATGTAAACTAAGCATTGCTTCCACCCTAGAAACATAACTCTTGTTCTCGAGTTGAATACAAAAACAAATCGGTTAGTTTCAAACGCACTTTACATTGTTTTAAGGATGATCAAAGATACTAAGCACAAATTTTCTTCATACAGAAAACTATACAAGTGTTAAATTGCAAGTGTCGTTGGAATGTTTTAATTTGGGGAATGATGGATTCTCTCACTTTTTACTATGCCAAAAAATTCGCCTTCATAGTTAATTTCACCTTAACATGTACACATAAAAGAATTGTCTCAATATATAGCTTGGCTTGGAAAAAATGTTCTTCCTGATTTGAACAAAAATAAGTAATGTTCTTCAGAATTGACCTCTCAATCTTCTGCTATATAGGCATCATCAAGTGATTCTACCAAAGAAAAATATTCTTTTTTTTGGTCAACAAGGAAAATGTTTCTTTCGAACTCAATTTCCACAATTTGATTTTCTTCTCGAGGCATAATCACATTTACTTAAATTAAACACTAAAGACTGAGTCTTTTTGGATGCCCTTATATTCTCAAGGCATGCGAAAGTATCTTCTTTAGAAGAATTTAGAAATGATTCCATGATATATATATATTGGGTGATTCTATAATTAAGTTTAGGGGTGAGCTTAATTAAATCAAAATGCATTGGTCTAGATTTAAACTACTGCCTCACATTATTTTCACATAATTTGGAGAAACATGGTCAACATTCAGATTTGTGTGTGTGTGTAATTTGCTGGTCTAAAAACCGAAATCAGTAATAACGCCGTAAGTGGACTTTTGCATTAGCGAATAGAGTAATAACTAATAAGCTACGTAAGCATGTATCCCAAATTACTATTTCACCCTTCAGGGCCAAGTCAGCACATCTTAGATATAGAAGTGTTATAATAATCATTTCTTTGCTTTTGTTTTTTTTGGTTTGGGTTTGTTTGGCGTCAAATCGACAATTCTATTGGGTTTCGTCGTTTCCCTCTTAAGCTAGGACGAATCCTGCAATCCAGTGTTCCTCACCTAAACTAAGATCTCGTGCAATCTTTTTCCCTGCGAGTGCACGATTCTTAACGTACACCCATCTCCCAAAGTTTCCTCCTTTCTTCTCCGACATCCCTTCTTCTTCTCTCCCCTACGAGTCCCTGTCGGTCGCAATCTCCACGTATTGACTTGAAACACCAATTGGGTAGATAACGGATCCTGTTGTCTCTTGGAGGTCAAAATCATGGAGATTTCTCGTTGGGCCTTTGTTTTCTTATCATCTCTCTGTCTCTTGTTGCAAACGTCTCTCTCGATCGAGAATTTTCACCAAGCGTAAGTGTGATCGATCTCCATGAAAAGCTCAAATCAGATTTGTATATGAGAATTTTAGGTTCAAGTTTTAGTTTTGTTCGTTTCTAAACTATCCGACCGCATCTGCTAGTTTTAGCAATTGGAAAAGACAAATGCATTGTTCTGCTGTCGGAATGATGTAACTTTGGATCTCATTCTGTAGGCTTTGATAATGAAACGTATGGTTTTCTTTCATTGCAATCTCATGGAAATAAATGTTTTTTTTTTCTCTTTTTGTGTGTTGTGTCTAATCGAGAACCCATAAATCCTCTTGGTAATGCATTTATTTTCTTTTCCTTTTTAGTCTGTTGTAGCCACATTGTTTCAAGACATTGTTCTACTTGCTGTGTAGACTAGTAGCTGTTGATTGGCAACCACTTTTTGGGAAATCCTCTTAATACCCAATTTGGTCCTTGTTGCTTATGCAGTTTCCCTATTGTCGAACCTGATCCCAATCATACAAAGCTTCGTCTTAGCAGAGAAGGTTTGGAAGCAATTAGCAGAATCACTACTCCTATTTCTGCTGTTGCGGTATGTGATAGTGATGTTTGACTGATTATCAGTTATTTGTATGTTCTGTCTATCTGACCAAGAATTTTGTTCCTTTTTATTTTCTCCTCACGTTTTGCGTGTTATTTCCTATGCTTTTGAAACATTATTAGGTGATTGGCCCATATCGTTCTGGAAAATCTTTTCTACTCAATCAGCTTCTCTCCCTTTCCTGTTATGAAGGTGCTTCTTATTTCAAAAATTTGGATTCTGCATTTTTTATATATATTATGTATATCAGGACGTGGTGTTTTAGAATTTTTTTGGTAGTGAACATTACTTTTGGATATTTAGCTCACAATACTTTCAAATTCATCAGGTTTTGGTGTTGGGCACATGCGTGATACCAAAACAAAAGGTATCTCACCATTGTCCTGAGGACAATATTATCCTCCAATTGAATAAATATGCGTGGTAGTGAAAGGTTTAAACTTTTTGGTTGGGATCCACGTTATTGCTGTAAACAGGTATTTGGGTCTGGGGAACACCACTAGAGCTAGAGATTGACGGAGTAAAAACTTCCATAATTTACCTCGACACTGAAGGATTTGAAAGTGTTGGCAAGTCAAATGTTTATGACGATCGGTACCCATACTGTTTAATTTTCTTTTCTTACATTGTAGATTTTTGTTTGATGAAACTCCGAATATTTAATCAATTGTGTTTGCTGATCTTCAGAATATTTGCTCTGGCTACGGTTATGAGTTCTGTGCTTATCTATAATCTGCCTGAAACCGTAAGTAGTCCTGCCTCTGTGTTTATTTGGATTGCTTATGGATCTAGAAACCAAGAGTGTAAAACCTTATAGTGTTTGAAACAACTTCATTTGCAATTCTCTATCTGATATGAGTTCTCATCAGATCCGCGAAGCTGATATTTCTCGGCTGTCCTTTGCTGTTGAATTAGCAGAAGAATTTTATGGAAGGTTTGGTTAATAGTACTCTGCACTTCTCTTTTGTTAATAATATGCCTCAAGACATACTGACTGGGTTCTATTTTCATTGGCTTATGTGTCTCGATTGGCAGAGTAAAGGTACCTCCCTAATGCTGCTTCTATTGTTATTTGATCAATGGAAACTTTTAAAAACTTTGTTTCTGATTATCTGCATATCCTGTAGGGACAAGATGTTGCTTTTGAACCGTCAAAGCTTCTGTGGCTTATCCAGCGTGATTTTCTGCGTAAGTGCTTGGTGCTTTTGGCAACAAGATTCATAATAGTGCTTAAATTCGTTATTTTGTTTGCGGTTGGTCCTGTGATCCATATCAATGTTCCAGTTTTCCCTGAATTGTATGCAAGTGAGCTGGTCATGATTAACCCTATTCCAACTTCTTGCAGAAGGGAAATCGGTGAAGGAAATGGTGGATGAAGCTCTCAGACACGTCCCTAATGAAGATGGTGAGAGTTTCTTTTCTATTATTTAACAGATGTACCTAGACCATTTCTCAAGCAGAAGCCTTTGTTAATGTTTGTTTTTGTTTATTATGTTTTCAGGTAACAAAAATATTGATCAGGTATGTTCTTCTTCTTTTCTGCATCGTACCAGTAATCATCATTAGTAACTCAGAAGCTATTCTTGTTTTCCACCTTTTTCAGGTTAACCAGATCCGGGATTCCCTGGCTATTATGGGCGATAATAGCACAGCCTTTAGCTTACCACAGGTAAGGAAATTGTACGTGTTTGCATATTTGCTAGCCGTTTTTCCAGATGAAAAAAAAACATAGAACCTCTAATCAGAATGGCGGTCTTTAAAAGTTTTTGCTTAATACTTTGCAATAGAATTTCTTTCATTTGTGTCGCTATGGTTGTTGCCTTTAAGCCATGCTCAAAGTCCTCTTTCCAGTGCTTGTTGAAGCCTTTAAATGGTATCGATTTTCCACAAGTTGTTGGGAGGAAATTTTCTAGAAGTTTTCTTTTTCTATTTCATGTGGAATATTGTGAAAAGATTGTCTGATCTGACTGAGGCGTGGATTCTTCAACACTCTTTTCTTCAAGCTAATGCGTAGATAGGTGTTCCCTTTGTGATAACTTTGCTCCTTGTATTTTTTATATAGCCCCATCTCATGCGGACGAAGCTGTGTGATCTGAAGGATGAGGACCTGGACCCTACCTATGTTGCAAGGCGTGATCAATTGAAAAAGCTCGTTGCTAGTATTCTCCGCCCAAAGAGAGTGCAGGGGAAAACACTAAATGGAAAGGAATTTATTTCTTTCCTAGAACAGGTGAATGTCCATCTTTTGGATCTATGTTCTGAATTTCTCTAAACAATGATATGATGAGTGGAAGTGTCTCGATGAGAAATCAAAAGGGATAAGTGTCTTTTTTCTCTGGTGCTATTACATACTTAATCAAGTGAATAGAAAAGTTTTTCTCTTCTGATGGATGAATGTGTTTTTTGGCTGCTTTTGGTTTCCGGTAGTCTGTGGTTTTACTATTTGCATAAAAATTGGTAGATGTGATTTAGTTTTAGTACTTGTAATAGTGTTAAAATTTATGTGATCATTGTGATTCATATCTTTCTCAATATTGTTCGCTTTCATGCCCTTCGTTACTGTATGAAATTATCGTTAAATATTACGAGTTTCTCGTTTTTAAATACGAGTGTGAATTTGTATGTGTGAGGGATTTCGTTCCAGATTTTGTTTGAGCAGAAGACACTTTCTTGATACATAACACTACATATGGCTTATACGCCTTCTATGCTTACTATTGATATATTCCAATTTTGATTGCTCTAATTTGCAGATATTGGATGCGCTAAATAAAGGAGAGATCCCATCAACAGGGTCACTAGTTGAGGTTTTCAATAAAGATATTGTTGAGAGATGTGTGAAGCTGTACAATGAGAGGATGGTAAAATTGCGGCTGCCTATGTCTGAAGAATATCTCCAAAGTGCCCATGAAACGGCACATGATGAAGCTATTAAAGCATTTGATGCACAGCATTTTGGCAAACAGCATGCAAAGAAATCTGTTGAGCAGTTGAATGAACAAATGCAGGAGGTATGTAATCTGAATTTCTATTCAGTAAATTTCCAAAAGCTATCATAGTGAATAGTCTATTTAATATAAGATATCCAAACTTTTGCTGTGCCCTTGACATGTTATCCAGGTATATAAGAATTTCATTCTTGCGAATGAATATCAATCGTCGAAGCTCTGTGAGGCGCTATATACAAATTGTGAAGATGACATGGACCACTTACAATCTCTCCGACTCCCTTCCATGGCTAAATTCAATGCAGGTTTCGTCTACTGCAACCAAAGTTTTGAACAGCAATGTGTTGGTCCTTCAAAACAAAATTATGAACAAAGGTTAACTAAGGTAATATATACACGTCTACGATGTGCTTGAAAGTATTGAGTTTCAGTTTCAACACTAGTCGAATACCAACTCCTGAATTGACACCGAAATCAGACTTGGAAGAACCAACCATATTGGAATTTTACATTAAACAGTTATGCTGCTTGTGTGCAGATGATGGGAAAAGCACGGTCTTTGTTCATCAAAGAATACAATAACCGGCTGTTCAACTGGCTCGTCGCATTCTCTCTAGTAATGGTAGTGGTGGGACGGTTTATTATAAAATTCATATTATTAGAAATGGCGGCATGGATACTCTTCATATTCTTGGAGACATACACAAGGATGTTCTGGACAGCAGAATCTCTATATTACAACCCAGTCTGGCATTTCATCGTTGGGACATGGGAGACTGTCGTGTATAGTCCCGTTCTCGACTTGGACAGGTAACAACAATTCCTGACCAAACTTCTCTCAGGCTCTCTGCTTATCTAATTTGTTTGTATTTTTGTTGGTGAATAGATGGGCAATTCCTATAGTCTGCATAATTGCATTGTGTGTGCTTTATTGGCGGTGTTATGGAAAGAGGAAACACGGGTCTAGTTGGCTTCTTCCGATGTACAACAGCCAGAAGAATGGTCGGAACAGGGAACGGTCAGAGTAAACACATTGCTCCTTCCCTTTATAACTTATAGCATCTTCTCGGGCATGCTCGTTGTTTTTATCAGCCGAAGCTCTCTGCCCGTTACCACCAATTTTTTGGATGCGGAAGAATTTCAGTTAAGAAGTGAAGAAAGAATCGAGAGGATGATTTGATTGATCCAAGTTGGTTTGATTGATGCACACTGTACCATTTACATAGAATTACCTTTGTAATATTTTAACTTTATATAACTTTATTATATATAATTATATGGTTGGATCTGTTTTATTTACTCTCAGCCACGGTAATTAGCTAAAAAGCGTAGTCTTTTTATTATTTTATAATTCAAAATCCTTTGTTCATGTTGCTATGCTATGATAATAGATGGGCTATTTTGTTACTTCTGCTGTTTTTTCCTTCCATGGTTTGTTCACAATAATTCTAACCAAGCAGTTGCAGATCCTGTTTGAATATATAGCCGTGTCCGTCCATGTGCGCGGAATATGTTTTATCATCCAATTCCAAACTAAAGTTCATGCTTCCATTTTGCAAAATATTAGAACATGACAGAGACACCAAGAACAGTTGATAAATCAGACAAAAATGCAGGCAGATCTGAGACTGATGCAGCCGTAACAAGCTTCCCGTCAGTAACGCATCCCATGACCAAGAGATACTACTAGATAGAGGACTTGATATATAGTCATTCGGGATCACATTGTTTCCTCAATCTACCAAAGCCTACATCACAATCGCTAGCCTTGTGATTTTGTATATCAGCTTAATCCAGAGTTACTATTTCCTCCCAACTGCATCTTCTCTTTTGCTTTCTCACAAAGCCAGAAACCAGAGTTAATCTTCACCTCCCAAAAAAGAAAGACTAAAAGAAGACAATGGACTTACCTTAAGTACATCGGTGGCAGCAAGTAACCATTTACCCTGTCCAATAGCTGCAAAGACCTTATCTTTCTCAGCAAACTTCTTAACCAAAGCAACAGCCTTTTCACTCATCACAAGTAGCTCACGTGATCTCCCTCCCGGAACAACTACACAGTCAAATTCATCCACACATACATCGTCCCACGACGCAGTCACAAGAAGTTGTGTCCTCGCTTCTCTGCAGGAAGCTGTCTTCCCTCTTCGAAATCATAAACCGCTGTTGCACACATCTCTCCCTTCTTGTTCGGTGTCACTGCATCCACTTTACATCCTAAAGCTTGGAGTGCTCTAAATGGTACATTGATCCCATAGTCTTCTACATAGTCCTTCAAAACCAACACAAACAGAATCTGATCTTCACGACTGACTTTCACGACTGACTTTTGGGATCCATCTACTTATCCTTTGCTCTTCCACTGTGTAGTTCTCCAGACACTTAGGTAGATTCAAATCCTCGTTTTTAGGATTACAACTGACATGGAGAGCCAATATGGTTTTCGCAACACTCCCACTTAACCGAACAGGACAATGGATATCTGACCACACTCTTAACCGGTCACTGCTGTCACCGGTCTGAACAAACACAGCGTATTCAGAGTGGACAAGGGGTGGATGGTGACGGTATGCCACAAAATCCACACCGTATGGAAATCCAGATTTCAAAACCCAGTTCTTGGATCGTAAATGTGAATAAGCTTTGAAAAACATTGGGAAGTTTGGCCTTATTGATTTCATGTACAACCATGTGTCGACTTCGTTCTCCAAGCAACGGCCTCGAAGATAGATTTTGATGCATTTGAGATTGTGGAGCAAATAGAAAGCTTCTTCAAAGGACAACTGATACCATTTCTTGACTTTCTCCGCAGACTGAATGGGTTCGCCAAAACAACAGCGCTTGAGTAGCTTAGCTTGCTCTGGCTCAACCGCTAGAAGCAGGTTGCAACTCGAGAGGGAACCCGATGACTCTGTTTTGGCTAGAGAGAGCTGAAGCTCTGAGACAGATTTTGAAATAGGTTCCGCAAGAGCTTCCGCTTCGGCACCTTTGAATTTCCATCTTGGTCCAGGTTTAATAAAAGATCTAGCATTTCCTGACAAGTCACATGAACAAAAAAAAAAAAAGGAGTTAGTTTTGTTTCATATGCAACTTCCACTGAGAACAGTTTCTGACGACTTGGAATATATATAAAAGAGCACGCAACAAATTGCACATTAGTAGTTTTGTAGACAGTTTGATACTTTTGGTCCAATATCCTCTATTCTAGAAACACGGTGAAGCAACATAATAGGAAGCGACACCGGACAACATACGAGGTAGATAGAGAGATAGTATACTAAGTCTACTCTTGCACATATATCCCCACAGGGTATGAGAAAGATAAGAGGCAAGCGCCTGAAGCAGATGAGAAATAGTATTTACCAGCTTGACGTCTTTGGATAGTTGTGTTAGCTGAAGGAAGCGAGACATGTTGGGTAAGAGGAGCTCTCGTGCTTGTTTGCATTGCTTGTACCTAAATGCAAAAAATTCTTGAAACGTTTAGGGTTTTGAATCTGCTAATCAAAAAGCAGTTAGGCAACAGATAAATCAACGAACATAACTAATAAACAAGCAATAGAGAGCGACTACAGGCAACTCTAACATAACACTGTTAAAGGTTTGTTTGGTGAGAATAAATACATCTTCTTCGGAGGTGGAGTGCTCGCCTTCTTCTTTTCCGGCAACCGGAGCTTGCTTTCCGGTGCTTGGTGTCGTCATCTTCCTCCGCTCTCAGGAATTGGATTTTTAAACCTAAGATCTCTCTCTTCTTCTCTCTGTTCCGTACAAAACAAATCTCTTTATAAAGAACACAAGGCCCAAATTGTTAATAATCCAATCTACTTTGGATCTTATTTGGGCCCATAACAAGTTCCGCGAGCACATGTTTTATCTAATTTAAGATTATGTAAGAGTGACGTTATTCAAGTGTACCAATCGTCAAAGCTCTGTGAGGCGCTATATACAAAGTGTGAAGATGACATGGACCACTTACAATCTCTCCGACTCCCTTCCATGTCTAAATTCAATGCAGGTTTCGTCTACTGCAACCAGAGTTTTGAACACCAATGTGTTGGTCTAAGGTAATATATACACGTTTACGATGTGCTTGAAGCATTGAGTTTCAGTTTCAACACTAGTCGAATACCAACTCCGGCATTCACACCGAAATCAGACTTTGGAAGAACCAGCCATATTGGGATTTTACATTAAACAGTTATGCTGCTTGTGTGCAGATGATGGGAAAGGCACGGTCTTTGTTCAACTGGCTGGTCGCGTTCTCTCTAGTAATGGTAGTGGTGGGACGGTTCATTATAAAATTCATATTATTAGAAATGGCGGCATGGATGTTCTTCATATCTTGGAGACATATGTACACAAGGATGTTCTGGACAGCAGAGTCTCTTTATTACAACCCAGTCTGGCATTTCATCGTTGGGACATGGGAGACTCTGTCGTGTATAGTCCCGTTCTCGACTTGGACAGGTAACAACAATTCCTGACCGAACTTCTCTCAGCCTCTCTGCTTATCTAATTTGTTTGTATTTTTGTTGGTGAATAGATGGGCAATTCCTATAGTCTGCATTATTGCAGATCCTGTTTGTATATATTGCCCTCGTGTCCATGTGCGCGGAACCAAACAGGCTTAGCTTGATAGTTATGTTTTATCATCCAAACTATCTTTCATGTTTTTGGTTTTTCCCATTTTGCAAAATATTAGAACATGACAGAGACACCAAGAGCAGTTGATAAATCAGACAAAAAGGCAGGCAAGTCTGAGACTGATGCAGCCGTAACAAGCTTCCCGTCAGTAACGCATCCCTTTGATTCAACAGCTTCACCTCCAGCCACCTTCACCATGACCTTCATCCCCTTGCCACTCGCGCATCGCTTCCCCTAAAATTTCATTAAGAGAAGAAACATCACATGACCAAGAGATACTACTAGATAGAGGACTTGATATATAGTCATCACATTGTTTCCTCAATCTACCAAAGCCTACATCACAATCGCTAGCCTTGTGATTTTGTATATCAGCTTAATCCAGAGTTACTATTTCCTTCCAACTGCATTTTCTCTTTTGCGTTCTCACAAAGCCAGAAACCATAGCTAATCTTCACCTCCCAGAAAAAGAAAGACTAAAAGAAGGCAATGAACTTACCTTAAGTACACCGGTGGCTGCAAGTAACCATTTACCCTGTCCAATAGCTGCAAAGACCTTATCTTTCTCAGCAAACTGCTTAACCAAAGCAACAGCCTTTCCACTCATCACAAGTAGCTCAGGTGATCTCCCTCCCGGAACAACTACACAGTCATAATCATCAACACATACATCGTCCCACGACGCAGTCACGAAGAAGTTGTGTCCTCGCTTCTCTGCAGGAAGCTGCCTTCCCTCTTCGAGGTCATAAACCGCTGTTGCACACATCTCTCCCTTCTTCTTGTTCGGTGTCACTGCATCCACTTTACATCCTAAAGCTTGGAGTGCTCTAAATGGTACATTGATCCCATAGTCCTCTACATAGTCCTTCAAAACCAACACAAACAGAATCTAATCATCCATGCCAAGAGATATACTGATAAAAACTGGAACTTACCCCAATGAGGAAAAGCACAGAAGCTTGCTTCTCCTTAAAGCTCGAGACTTTGGCGCCAAGAGAGTCAAGCAAAACCCTAACCCCATGACCAAGCGTCGGCCATCCAACCATACTCACAAAGTTCCCATCTTTGACGCAGTCGGTGATTTCGAACATGCTCTGAATCCCAGGCTGTTGCCACCACTCGCCGCCGGAGAATTCGATCAGAGGCTTCATGCTTTCAAACGCCGTGCATTTCACTCCGCCGGCGAGGACTCCGGCAGCCATCAGCATAACCTGGCTGTGGCAGCTGGTGAAGATGAGCTTCTTGGACTCGGCGAAACGAGCCACGAGGTCAACGCATTTCTCGTCGGCGCTGAGAATCTCCGTGAACCTTCCCCCGGGGATGATGATGACGTCGTAGTTCTCTGGAGTGACGTCATCGAAGCTGGCGTTTAGAGTCAACTGATCAACCACCAGCTCGGTGTATAGCTGTTAATCAAAAAACTTTGAGTTAATATCACAAAAAAAAAATAAGATTCAAAAATTCGGACAAAGTAAAGTATGAATGTAGCGGGAAAATGGGAACCTCGAGGCCCAAGAAATCGTGGGCCGCCATAACGCAGCGATCGCCGGCGATGCGGTTGGGTGAGACGCAGTGAACGCTAACGCCAAACGATTGGAGGATATAGAGAGGAACCATCGTCTCGTAGGCTTCCATGTAGTCTCCGCATAACAGCAAAGCCGATTTCTGAACTGCCGATCCCATCGTTAGAATGTCTCTACCGAATAAAACACTCTTTATGATGATTTTTTTGTTTATATATACATTACACACAATTGTTTTTCTTTTTAATATTAAAATATACATTTTTATTTATTGTAAATGACATGTGGGACTTTTGCATCTCCACCAACTCAGTTTCACCTACTTTTTTAGCTGTTTCAAAGGCCAATTGTTCAAGTTCATATTACAATGATCGATCTCAATGTTATAATTGAACAATAATAATAATTTTTTTTAATGGCAGGTAATTTAAGCTATCTAGTAGCTGAACTAGTATATTATATACTGCAATAACTAATGGACATGCACTCCTTACTTATCGCTTACAATATGTTTCTCACAAGCTAGGCTCCATGAATCCTAAAAATGAAGAGAGTATTGGGCTACTACAAATGGTCTATTAATACAACATTAAGTTATCCATATCGATTTTTTTCTTTTTAAATGTGTATCATAATCAGGTGTGCTTTAATTCACCTGCACAGGAAAATTGTCTTTAACTATTATGTTTTGGCGAACTTTTAAAAAGAAAAAACCACTATTTATGTTTTGGAATGGTCTGCAAAAAAAAAAATTAAAAATTAAATTTCGTTATCCGTTACTTGCTTCAAAGCCAACCATGACACATCTCATATTTTAGGATAGGAGATTGGTTGGGATTTTGAACTTTGGGTCTCTATATATCTTAAGTACTATTTTAAGACATTAATTTTATTCAATTGCAACCAAATACTGAATTACGTAAGAAATATACATTATTTATAAATTTGGACATATCAATAACCAGTCGGATAATATGCACCGAAATTATTAACGCAGACGATATTTTACATCATGACCAACCAACCATGCATTGGTTACTGTTTTTTTATTCATACAAAGTAATTTTCATGCGATTCAACCCAAACTCTGACCCGGTTCTCCCTTAAGTCTGCAGTTACAATATTCCAATCAAAAGCACGACAACATCAAAGCTCGGGTCCTGTCCTTTAATCACTGAAGCCGCATAGTCTCCATTTGTTCCCACAAGCTTCGGCCACGTCTTCACTGATTGCAGCCAAAGCAACCCCGTACGTTAGATGGACAGGTCATTTAATTAATTAAGTTTGCCATTTTATAGATCAATATGTCCTGTGTCCATCACTAATTTCCAATAAACTAATTAAACGATATATACTATGCCTCCCAGCTCGTACTTGCGTAAATAAAATTAACCAATTGAATTGTAATTGGAACATCAACATGCCTTGACCATGATGCAGTATAAACCGATGTCAATGTAGAATTAGGTTAATGGTTAGATCGCAGTACTATATTTTCCTTGTTTTATAACATAGCACGCGCGTGCACGATAGGAAAAAAAATAGTAGAGGTCGTTTAGTCAGCTTAACTAATAGAATATTAGTTTAAATAATATTACTGATCATTTGATTGGAAGGGATTTGCACACAAAAATATATTGGAAGGGGCAAATAGGACGAAGGAAAACCAATTAAAAGGCGTAACAATAACATATTATGATAGAAAAGAAAAAACTTATAGGGCATTTTTCCTTATATCTGTTCTGTACTCTAGAATATTAGTTTAAGAAAAGAAGAAAAAAGTGGAGTATTTTGCTATGGTCGTCTTTGGGAATCAGAGTTCAATTTATAGAATTGGATACGTAATTAATGTCGTATCGGTGTTCTATGAGCTTGCAGATTCAAAGTCAAAACTCAACTAGCCTTGATTTTAACTAACAAAAAATAAATTAACTAGCCAGCTATATTAATACATCCTCGCTTTATGATTTGTTTGGCAAAATACTTTAATACCTCCTTTGACATTGTACTGCTTTGAAAATTATAAATTGTTAATCGATATCCACACTTTGAATAAGATAATAGACCATTCGCGACCTAGAAAAAGGGATCGCATCCATCTGTCCTTAATACGCCACAGTTCAATTTTCATTCGGAACGTGTAAACTATTTTGTTTGGGATAAGAGCCGGCCACGACTCGTGAATAAGATATTAGTATGTATGATAGTATACGAAGCAACTATATGATATTAGATATAAAATCAATGCTAATCCCAATCTGAAGTACTAAATAGGACATTAATTTTATTCATTGGCAACAATTGCGTTAAACAAACGTTTATATATAACTTTGGACACCAGTAACCGTTCGGGTAACAAGAACCGAAATTATTCACGGAAACGATAACTTACAATCATGACCAACCATGCATTGTATACAGTTTTATTTTATCCATAATAGTAAGACAAAGTAAGAGCGTGGTCCGTATACAAGTTTAGCCGGTCCTAGGGACTTGGACGACGATACGGTTTCTATCAACCCTAACCCTGACCCGATTGCACCTGAAGTCTCCTGTCACCGGAGTTCCATCCAAAATCACGACTGCATCGACTCCCGTGTTCTCTCTTTCTATCACCGAAGCCGCATAGTCTCCATTTGTTCCCACAAGTTCCGGCCATGAATTCTTCCCTGCACGCGCTCAAAGCAACCACAGTAGATCGGTTAGTAACTTACACTTGTGTTAGAGATCAGTAAGTCCGTCACTTTATATCCACGGAGTTAAAATAATAGACCCCTACACTATGCCTCTCTCGGTAAATATAATCAAACTTTTTAAATTTTGATCGAAACATCAACATGGCGACGAAAAAAAAAATCAACTTGGCTTGACCATACCATATATATAACAGACCCTATATATAAACCAGTTTCATAGAAGAGACTTCAAATTCTTTTTGTCCTCAAGATTTATTATGTAAAAAGACACATGCATATGTCATTCCACCGGTAAGTCGAACTTCACTAGTAATTGACAATTAGGTTGGGAATAAAGAGAGAATACTAAACAATTTACGGTTTGATTTGAAGGGGGGATGAAGATAAAAAAGATCAATTAAAAGCCGTAACAATATCATTAACATATACAGTAAGAAAAAAATTACCAGGACATTCGGACGACATTTTTCTTCCCTTATTATCTTCTGTAGTGTTGTGATGTATTTGCTATGCTCATCCTGGAATTTGAGCCCAATTTATAGAAGCGGATATGTCTATGTCCGTGTCGGTGTAGTCGGTGAGCACTTGCAGATTCAAAGTCAAAACTTTGACTAACCGGTTTAAAAATCCACTCCTTTTTCACATTGATCATCCCATGGATAAGCTTTGACAAGCTAAATCGTTTTCGTAAAGCTTTGAATATTGTTGGTATGATCAGGCTTTGTCTAAGATAATAAACAATCATTATCATATTGGATGGACAATATGGACTTGCAGCCACGGTTCCTGGTACTTATCAGGAATGATGGTCTTACAAGTAATTTTGTTTTGAAATTTTCTTCTAAGTATACCGGTCGAGAACAAGATAAACTTTCAAAAGCAGAGATAATGTTGAAAGAAAACGAATTAGGTGAAGAGAATATTCCTAATGCTGATTGGATCCTGTTTTAATCAAGTTACATTTCTATATATTATGAATTCACATAAGAAACGCCTATATATATATATACAATTACTTCTAATCAAATCATCATGTGTGTTCGCTGAAATTATCATCTATCCACGTTTTGTTTTACTTCCATCTCAAAACTGGCCAAAAGTTGAAAATAAATTAAAGTTGGAATAATTTAGTGCTCACCCTAAGACTTAAATACAATATATATATAGCACATTATATTGATTTTCATTGCAAGCCAGATCAATTACTTTATAGAAATAACTTTGGAACATAAGTACTGTTCCGGCGAACGAACACCGATATTAAGCAAACGATAAATATCAACATCTTACCAACCAACTACACATTGTCTATATACTGTGGTTTTTCTCCGAAGTTCATATATTACGCATAGCAAATTAGCAATCGCTGTCCATATACAGTTCTAGCCGACGGTAGGAACTTTGACGACAACACGGTTTCCATCAACCCAAACCCTAACGCGGTCGCACCGGAAGTCTTGAGACACCAAAGTTCCAGTTAAAAACGCGGCAACATTGAGACTCCGGTTCTCTCCTTTTATCACCGATGCCGCATAGTCTCCATCTGTTCCTACAAGCTCTGGCCATGAGGTCTTCCCTGTGAGCGGTCAAAGCAAACAACATTAGGACGGAAATTCATATACATTTGGTATTTGAGAGATAAATGTCCATCATCCATTATTTTGTTTTGTTTTTGATAAACGATTTCCATCCATTGCTCGATTTCCTCAGAATCAATGCAATATATTCAAAATAGAATGTGCCTCTCAGCTCATTTATTAGTTTCTGGCAATAAAAACTTGTTATTGAAAACATCACCACGGCTTGACCATAGATAACGTAGATATACAAACAACTGTCAATAAAAGGGACATCAAACTGTTATTTTCCTCAATATGTATTATGCAAAACGACACATGCATATGACATACGTTACATAACAACTGTCATATATATAGAACAAATGTAAGGATAACTTATGTCAAACTACGTACAATAGATCTAGATTCCTTGAAGCCATTTCTAAGATATAGAACACTGGCTTAAAGTTACAATAATAATAAAATATGACGTGATCGGAAAGAAAAACCAGCTAAAGGCCGGGATAACATCAATAGAGAATAAGGTTTAGAGAAAAACCAAGATAAGGACAAAATGTGGATGCCATTTTTCTTCCCCTTTTGTTTCTATACTGGCGATGATGTTTGCTATGCTTGTTTCCTCGAATCGAGTCCAATTTATAGATAGGATATTCGAGAAACCAAAAGTTCATTGTGGTTTCCTTTGAATTAGGTGTACCATGTGTTTCCTGGTTGCATAGCACGTGCATGGTGAAAAAACGGAGCGGTTAGTCAACTTAATGGATAGAACATTAGCTGAGGAACGAAAAGAGAGAGGGAGAGTAATATAATTTTAGGATTTGATTAAATCGCACGAGTAAAATAACCATGAAGATAATTGTCCATTTGTTTTTCCCATACTCACAAGTAGATGTAGTCCCAATTTTTTACACACATAATTGCAATTTTACAGCTAGATTGTCCTTAATATTTCGATATTAATTAGAATTGTTTGTTCTATAACGCAACTTAATTTGCTTTTTGGATCCTCTTGACATTGTGGATATCCTAATTTTTTTGGGTCGGATACTGGATGCGGATAATATTGCCACCTAGACAGTTTCACCCGCACAAGAACACTTCACAGGATTTTGTGGGACCCAAGAACTGTCCTCTTTCTGTGTTTACAAAATACATCCAATAATAAAGTGCCGCGTGTAACCTTTGATTTAAGACAGGTCCATGTTATTCTCGGATCCAACATTCGGAGGAGAGAGAAAGAGAAGCGAAACTGAAAGGAGAGCGATGAAGTCTGTTTTCTCCGTCGATGAATTAACCGATTCTTTCTGGCCACCTCCTCCGGCTCCGGTTCAGGAACCTATACCGGGCGACGGTATGACCAGAAGTCAATCGGAGTGGGCCCTACAGAAGCTTCTCGAAGAGATATCTGTTCCCGCAGGGAGTTCAATCTCTTCATCTTCAGCGACAGACAACGCAATCGGACGGTCATCTCCGCAGCTTCATTCTGAGTCGTCCGTTTCTAAACCAGACGAAGCTGATGTCGTCGAGCCACACCGTCTCGGATGGACTCGGAACCGTGCTCCGTCTTCATCTGTTGAGATAGATCCTAAACAATACCAAGAGATTCTCAAGAGCAAGCTCGAACTCGCCTGCGCTGCCGTTGCCCTTCGTGTTCGTCTTTTGATCCTCATCTCTTTACATTTTCATATTTACGATGCATGCTGATGGAAATTACACAACACTTCCTTTTTAATAATGGTTTGGTGATTGATTTTCCTCCGCAGGTGGCAACTGTGAAGCCGGAAGATTCGAGTGCCTCATCTGTTAATCAAAAGCAGCCTTCTCCAATTGGATCTCAAGCTCAAGGTTCGTTCGAGTTTCGAACTCTCCCCGCCGTCTCAAAACTCAAACCTTGTTGGCTTCCTCTGTTTATTTGAGTAGGCTATAGTGTGATTTCTTTCATATACGTCATAATTAAGCCTCACGCTTATTCAGCTTAAGAGTTACCATCAGAGTTAATTCTGTTCCATATGGACTTTAATTTAGTTTTCACTTTTAAGTACTATGTTGTTGTTCGTAGCATTATGGCTGAATTTTTTTTCCTTTTAACATGAAAAATGGATCCTTTTATACCATTTAGGTCCTGTTGTGGCACAACTGTCACCTGCTGTTTCATCCGTTAGTGCTGCTCCTTCACGGAATAAACCAGATATTCAGGTCAGACAAGCTACTAGTGGTTCATCACGAGATGATTCTGATGACGAAGATCTTGATGGAGACACCGAAACCACAGAGAATGCTGATCCTGCCCATGTAAAGCGGGCTAGGAGGTACATGTCTTTGAATTTCTTTGCTAATATTAGCAGCGTGATGTCTATCTATATGCGAACGTATACTTCGATCTCTTGTTAATGCTATCCTGACATGTTAGTTTGCTAATTGCGCAGGATGCTTTCAAACCGAGAATCCGCTAGGCGTTCCAGAAGAAGAAAGCAAGAACAAATGAATGAACTTGATACACAGGTGGTCCTGCCGTGCAATAGTGGTGTCTTTCTGTTTGGCAGTCTTCCAAGGATTTGTACAAAAGTTTTCACCTTTTTGCAGGTTGGCCACTTACGAACTGAGCATTCAACTTTGCTTAAGCGTCTCAGTGACATGAAGCAGAAGTATGATACCGCTGTTGTCGATAACAGAATCTTAAAAGCTGATATCGAAACATTGAGAACAAAGGTATATATTTTGCCCTTATATCTTCATCAAAATTTCTCAGTTGAGCTCGCCTAAATGTTTTGATTACCGTTTCCCTTGAATATAATAAAAAATCTTCCTGCAAGCTTTCAAGTTTATGATCCTCATTATTTGCCTAAATAGGTTCTTTGCTCTGATAAAACTTGTGTAGGTGAAGATGGCAGAGGAAACTGTGAAAAGAGTGACAGGAATGAACCCTTTACTTTTGGCAAGACCAAACAGCATACCACTCAATAACAGCACACCAACGGATTCTTCACAGCCAAACTTGAATCACATTTTGAAACCAGAAATCCCAAATATCACCGGTATGGTTCCAAATCAAATATTAGAGGACAACAATTTTGCAAACAACACTGTTGTTCCCTTGAATATGAGTCTGGTGAGCAATATTGGAGTGAAAAACTCGACCAAGGTGCCTCCTCTACCACAGAATGTTTCCCTATCCAATCGCTTGCCTGAACAGGTGAACCCGTCTGTTCCTACCAGTTGTAATGCTTTTGAAACTCTGCCGCATTGGAATCCCGCAGTGCAGTGGGAACAAAAAATAGACCACAAGATTGAAATGAGCTGAATATGTGATATGAGGTAGTCATAATAACTGTGTTTGGTTACAGGTGAGACCACAATATTGTTTAATGCTTATTGGTTTTGGAATTGGACAACTTACAGGATGCAACTCGAAGAAATGTGGTGGAGCCAAAAAGTGGTGAAAAAGGTGTGTACTTAAATGATTGTTTGAAAATTTAATTATCGAATACATATCTTATATGGAATAAAGCAACAAAAAAAATAAAAAAACGGAAGCTTTGTATAGCCTTTTAGGTATGAGTATGACAAACTTGATTGATTTTATATGATTACTTTGATTAGAGTGCTATCAGAGAACTTAACACCTCCATTGTTTAGGGGTGTGTGACTCAAAAGGACTGGCTCTGCCCAAACATTTCTGGGCTGTTCAATCTTGGCCCATCGATTAGACCACGACCCAATAATCCATGATCCAAAACAAATCCTTATAATCTGGACTTTGACATCGGTAGAAACGGGAATGAGCTTTTTTTTTTTTTTTTATCTGAAAATAAAACTAACTAGCAATTAAAACACATAATCGATCAGCCAGTATACTCTACAATGATCCATTCTTAGTGTCAATTGTCAATTAAATTAAGATAAATCTCGGGAATCGAATCTCATCCCCACGACTCTTGCTTAATGAATAGTGGACAACTTTGACACAACACTGAGACTAATTAGTGTGATGTTGTATTGGTATATTAAACTTTCCATACCTTACCAAAGTTAGAAATTCTATCAACAAAAAGGACCACAGAATTAGAAAAAAATCATGTACATTTTTTGTGTATTAGATTTTTCACATACATATTAAATGTTTTTTTTCGTTAAAAATATAATTAAGAATAATACTATAATCGCATACAATATTACCTTGTTTTTTTTGGGGTCAAACAGTATTATCTTGTTATTACCGCTTTAATTATGTAGTTGTTAGCATAAGCTTTATGACCATGAAACTTACCGTCAAAGATTTCATTCTAAATAAAAATGAAATTTTATGCTAAGCTTATGGTCAAAAATGACCATGGTTGTTAAGAAATTTTTGTTAGCATAAATTCTAAACCTTTTGTGTGGGTACAAACAGGATAAACTAAACTAAAATGGAACATAACATAATTATAATTTAAGTGAATAACAACAAACCCCAAAGAACCAGAAATCGTGTAACAATATTGTCTTGACAGCAGCCGCCCAAATCTTTGTTTGCGACTCGGATAATTTTCCAAAAACAAGAGATTTTGGTAAACCCTAACAAAGTCTAATCCCAATTTCCAAGTTCTAGGGTTTCTCTCCACTCTATCCGAATCTGTGTACGCCATTTTCAACTTTTTTTTCGGCTTGCTCTTAATTCATCACGATGATTGAATATATCTTGTGACACTCGTTGCAGAGTAAAAATGGCAGATACGCCTTCGAGCCCGGCGGGAGACGGCGGAGAAAGCGGGGGCTCGGTTAGGGAGCAGGACAGATACCTTCCGATAGCGAATATTAGCAGGATCATGAAGAAGGCGTTGCCTCCCAATGGTAAGATCGGAAAAGATGCTAAAGACACTGTCCAGGAATGCGTCTCTGAGTTCATCAGCTTCATCACCAGCGAGTACGTCTCTTCTTTTAACTATCTCGATTGCTTTACGAAAGTCTCTTACTTTTATCTGAATTCTATCAAACAAATTGTTGGGCTTTATTCTTGCTTTCAACCATCTTCCAAAATTCTTTTATCTCTCTTTCAATACTGTTTTTATTTTATCAAGACATGTTTGTCATGAAGATATAAGTTAATACAGTCTGTGAAAAATATGTATTCCTTCTAGATAATGTTGGCTTACATAAGTTTTAGGTGCGTTTCCTGCTCTTTGATTAGTGGACCTCTAATGAATGTTTTATTTTACTGCTAATCAGGGCCAGTGATAAGTGCCAGAAAGAGAAGAGGAAAACAGTGAATGGTGAGGATCTCTTGTGGGCAATGGCAACATTAGGATTTGAGGATTACCTTGAACCGTTAAAGATATACCTAGCGAGATACAGAGAGGTAAGTTACATTGACTTCTCAACCCCACACTGTTATAATCCAACACATTAGATCTTGTTGGTAAATATGGCATGAGAGATATTCTGTTAACATTCTTCTATATATGTTCTGTGTTAACAATCTTTCCCAAAATATTAGTTTTTTAAAGCACATATAGGATGCATTTCTGCTTGTCGAAACTTTTCTAAGATGTATAGATATGTTATTTACTCTTTTAAGCTAACGCGATACTGATTTGGTCTTTTCATCTCCCTGTGTATGGTTGCTGAAACAATCCTGCTGATGCAGTTGGAGGTTAGTAAATCCCATATGCCACCATTTAAACTTTTTTATATTTATTTTCCCTCTCCAAGAGAAGTTCCATTTCAGAGTTACCCAACTGGTGGTCTTACATTTTGTTGTGAAACCATGACAGGGGGATAATAAGGGCTCAGCAAAGACCGGAGATGGATCTAATAGAGATGCAGCTGGAGGTGTTTCCGGTGAAGATTTACCGGTATGATCATGACAAGTATAGATAGCAATGCTACAGTCTTTTAGTAAGTTTTCTTGTCTTTTTGTTCGTAGCTCTGACTTTGTCATCTTGATTACACAGAGCTGGTGAAAGAAGTTGCAAGTAAAACTCTCTAGAGATAAAGAACAACGCCAAATGATCAAGTAATTCCTCTTATCTATCACACCGGCTTGTGTATACCAAACGAAGAGCGTAGTAATCTGTATGGATGTAGGTTTTATATCAAACCTTTCACGTACCATAAAACTTACCTTGGTAAAACCATACTTCTTAAAGATAACTTTTACTAACTTACCAAGGTCAATCTGCTGATCATGTTGATGTTTAATTGTTTGTCATTATCGTTTTATGAAGTAGTTGTCGATGGAATCTTATCCCTAATGCCTAATCTTAATCTTGTCCTTTCCGTTAGAACGGTTGTCTAACGTGCGATTCTTAAAAATGTGTGCAGGTGAACATTAGAGATCAGTGTGTTGTTTATACTTGAGCTGATCGACAACTTTGTTTTTTTAATAGAGATTCTATTTTGGGTTTATTGTCAATTTCGGTATGTCTTAATTTGAACTTTTGGTTATCAATTTCCGGTTTAGTTGGTTGTAGTTGAAGTTTTATGTTAGATATGAGAACTATTTGAAAGAAGGAAAAATTTGACCACAAATTCGCATCTCTCTTAGCTTCGTTTATTGATTTCAAAGCTTGAATGGTAACGGTCTTGATCTCAGCACTCTGATCTCCATTCTCTTCTTCTCATCCATATCCATTTTTCTCATATAAGTATGGGATTAGAAACAAGTTACCGAATTAACATTTACGTATTTAATTCAATTTTGTTTCACCCCAATATATAGACTTCAGACCAACTAAGTTAAACGAATGTTTCTAAGAAGAAAGTTGATCCTACTAAAATTATAGAGTAAGAAGGTTTAAACACTGCTAAAGAAATACATTTAAGGCAGTCGATTGTTTTAAATATACTGAAGAATATATGCAAATCAATCAATTTTTGCTTTGAATTGATTGTTTCCGGAGAGTAATGAAATGCTTAAATCACGGAACACCATTTTTCAAATATGCCTCTCCTTAATTTCTCTTATGGAAAGGCCACTTTTTACTTTTCAGTTTTTCTAAATTCTGTTGTTTTCAAAAATCAAGAATCGGAAAGGACAATGGATTCTCAAGAAGTGGATTTATCGTCGAGTACAATCATCGTCTTCCCTTTGTTTATCTCGTATCTAAAATCCCTTCACGTTTGAAAAAAAAAAAAAATTTGATAATGTTTTTGGAACACTCCTCTGTCAGTTTTCGTAGGAGCAAGAGAAAAGGTTGATTTAGCGCAGCCGATAAGAGTTAAAGAGAGTAAATGGAATCATCGCAAAAGCTTGGCATGGGACTCGGCCTTTTTCACCACCCCTGGTTTCTTCTCTATTTCCTTTAATGACTTTTGTTAATTATAAAACCTGAAGAGAAGAATGGTTTATACGATGCCAATGATATATCACAATTTTCTTGTTTGTTATAGGAGTATTGGATCATGAAGAATTGTTCGGGAGCTTAAAAATTGGCGAGGATGAGATCAACGTAAATCATAACGACTTGATCAAGATACTTCCATGTGTTTCTTCCCATATCACTGCTCGTCCAAGTTTTGCTTGGAACAATGCCTTTTTCACCGAGCCAGGTCTCACATTGTTACTTCAGCTATGCCGTTTTTCACATTTTCAAATTATTCACTCTTTTTTATCATTCAATTATTTTTGTAACATAATTATACTATATAATGCAAACTTGTTAAAAATCTAATTAGAGCTAGAAAGGAAAAAAAACGAAAGTCATTAAGCTACTAAAACCGGAACACTTATGCAAATACCAAGCAAACCTTGTATATTATAATATTTAGCATGTGATCCGCTTCGATTCTTTATATTGAAAAACTAACATTGGCTACTATTCCTAAGGTGTTCTTGATGTGGAGGAGTTGTCACTAGTGAACGATGGTTTTACAAGTAACGCACAGCCTCGTAACTCTGCTGATTCGATGACAACAACAACTGAAGGAAGCAGATTTTCTGTGTCGAGCATTGAGTTTGATCTCTTTCACGACCTGAGAGCCTCTTTAAGTAATTCACAAAACGTGAGGCAGACGGGAGCTCCAGAGATCCAACGTAAGCTACCAGATGCTAAAAAGGTAAAAAAACATACTCGAGGAGACTTTATCTTTTCTCAGTTGCTGTCATCTTAATTTAACACCTCGGTTTTGTTTGTCAAGAGGACAAAATGGTACAAACTGAAAAGTCAACCTTTGAGTCTCATCCCTCAACCAAAATTGTATCTTTCTTCTTCTTCTTCGTCTTCAATCTCCAAACCTTTGACTCCTCGTCAAGCTAAACCCGAGAAGAAAACTGTTGCGAGTGAACTCGGTGAGAAATATTAGTTCAATTTTTTTTTATGTTCACTTCAAGAGGAGAAAGATAAATACCTTTAAAAAGTTTTACATCTTCTTGTTTGATTTTGAAGGGAAAAATAAGAAGGGAAAACACACAAAAAATGGGTTTGAAGAAAAATCTGGATCAAAATCTATCAGACGGTCATCGTATTCAGGAGATACAGTGAAGGATATGACATTATCATCCTCTAGTCTGAGGTTACCATTGCCAAAAATGGGATTTTTCGACTCGGTAGGCTTCCAAACAAAAAAATATTTTTACAAAACTTAGCAAATATATATCTCGTGGTGATGAAAGGAAAGCTAACTTTTGATACAACAGGAAATAAACGTAGGGAAAGAAAATAAAGAACCAAATTCTGCAAACAGAAGAAGAAGACAGTACAAGTCGAAACTTGCGTCGTTTTCTCCACAAGGAAACCCCAACGTTTTGGGCCAACGCAAAACGAGAAAGTGAAATGGGAACTAATAATATACTTTTGGTCTTGGGTGCGTTGCAAGGAATCGGTTGCGCATTGACCATAGAGTCAGTGTATCTTGTTGGATAAGTCAGCTGCCTTTATTTTTTATTTTTAAAAGCCGGCGATAACAAAACACTGATAATTACGAGTTGTGATGAATGTCTCTTATTTTATTTTATGATATTTCCTCTAGATCGATTATTTTGTTTTTAAAAAAATTTTAATATGCGGATAGAGATATTCGAGTTGTTTCTGTGTTTTTTTCTTCTTCCACTAAACGTAGTAAGCATAAATATAAATATTCTAAAGGGTGATTATTAAAAATAATAATAGGACAGAAAAGGAATAAAATAAATAGAAACAAAATAAAAAATGAAGAATAGGAATATTTACTACTATTGTTTTCTTCTAAATTTTGATAAAAACAAATATTTGCTATATAATTTTCTAAAATAAAAAAGATGTGTAACAAATATCATTTATAACTGTTGTAGTCTTTAAAAATAGAAAGAAATTAATTATTCATTTTCATTCATTTGCTCACTGTTGAAAACAAAAACCAATTAATAAAACAGTTTTTTATTGACGAAATAAAGCTTAGACTTTTAATCATAGTTTTCTAATCAAGTGCTGGGTCACCCTTGTTCATCTTTGCTCTTTGTTAGATTCATTTCTCATATGTTCCTTTCCTCGAAGCTTTCTTCTTCTTCATTTTCTTCTTCATGGAATATATATGTGTGTCTAGTTTTGATAGATAAAACTTCATCGATCCGTGATAAAGCAAAATCGATCTAGTGTACCTCTAACATGAGGTTCAAGCAGAATCACTCTTAATGTTTTTTTAATAGAAGGTTAAAAAAATCACTCGTAATGTTTTGGGAGGTTCAAGCAAAATCACTTACAATATTCCTAGAGGTTCAAACAAAATCATCACTCACATGATGGAATTGGTAATGTTCCTCAAGTAGGCTGTATCGCTCAACTTGATGGAAATGATAAGTGGATTTTAGCTAAGATGATTATTACAATTGTATTTTAGGCAATCTGACGGTGATTCATGGATTTGTCTTAATTCATCCTTATCTAGTGTTTCATGGATGTTTTTGTCATATTTGCCAATTTCTCAAAGAATATTTCCTTTTCCTCCTTACAGCACAAACACAAGACTGGTCTTTAAGTAAGTGTTTACCTAATTGGAGTATATTTGAATTCATGTATATGTTAGGCAGAAAGGTATAAAATCAATTGAAGAAAAATCAAAAAGTATTCTTCTTTTAAATTTTTGTTTTGGCTACGTTTTTAATTTAACGCTCACAAATTTTTAATTGAGCTGCTCTCATTGATGCTCCAAACATAGTTTTTGTGTTGGCATTCATTAATGACGTACGATTTTTAGATCTTTTTATTGCGAGTTAAAAGAAAGAACGATGTGAGACGACATCGAAAGATTGTCATAGTTTCCGTGGATGGTTTTTTACAGTCTTGTTTGTTACTTTCATAAGCATTCTTTTTTATATGAAGTGTTTAATTGGTAAATCCCAATAAAGAATATTTTTTTATAGCTGAAAAATTACAACTTTAGAAGTTGTTAAAATTAACATCTTAAAATTATTGAAGTTGGCCTGGAACTATTCAAATTATATCTTCTTACTTCATTTTTTTTTAGTAAATGCGAGCTGGCCAAGCTCCTTAACTTCATTTTTCGAGCTGTACATTTGAAACTCCTTAACTTCATTTTTGTTTTGCCCTCTTCTGAGCACATTATCGATTAATATGTTTTTGTTAGTTAATTACTTAGTTCTAAAGTAGCAGAGTAGAGTATGCAATTGGCTATTATATGACCAAAAGTCTAGAAATGTTAAGATCCATTTTTTTCCGAACCGATACGAAGCTGTTTACAGTAGACATTTTGCCAACTGTAATTAAAGCAAAACTCTATTGAAAAATAACCAACAAATATTATTCTATTATTTAGCGAGAAGGGCAAGACTTTTTATTACAGGAGTGACGGAAACAGCAAAGGCTACTCAGATGAAAACTGTACAAAAAGAGGATTGATTTGGTGATCAAACCACAAGAACGTAGATAGCGTAGATGATCCCAGGGATATAACCCAACACAGTCAACAACAAACATATCCAGAACTCTACCTGCATTCATCCACCATCATTTTCTAATAAATCAATAAAGGGTTATGAAGTACTTAAAAAGACAAGAAAGTAATTAAATCAATGATGATGAAATCAAATATAGAGCTTACCCCACAACCATATCGGAGGAAAACTCCGACGGGAGGCAGAAGAATCGCTAGAATCACTTCCAGGAAAGTCTCTGAGCCCATTTTCTTTTTCGATTTTTGTAGAAGAAGAAAGAGAGAGGTTGTTGATCAGGAAGAAGTGAAAGTCGTTATGTGAGTGGTTTAAGAAGTAAAACAAGAGGTGGGTATTTGACACGTGTAGTTCTTGCAGTGTATTACGTACCACGTGTGGATCTTTTGGCGATGCACCCATAACGATGTGGCCTATTTGTGTTGCGACCTTTTCCCGTAGAAAGACAGAACACGTCAAATATCTGCTTACTTCATAACTGTTTTCACTACGTCGACGGGATATATCTTAAAGATATTTTATTTTCAAAGTCAAAAACAAAAAATAGATAATTTATTTATATTTTTGGCGTAGAAGATATTTTGATGCTTTTGATAAGTATGGATGGCAATTGCTAATGCTTGTGCTCGACTGACTCGAGTCTACTAAACGTATTGATTACTAAACTTGACTGCTAATACAGATATTTGATAAATTATAGATCATATACTTTACGTATTGATTACTAAACGTCGAGAAAATAAACCAAGATACATTTTCGGGTATGGAAAACACTTAGATGACATTTGTCAATATAATCTACGTATGAAGGAAATAACACTCTGTTCCGTGCATTGGCACAAAAGCCCAATAAGGTGCTTCCATGATTTTTATTCTTTTTTTTTTTTGCATGGAACCAATTGGATAGGTTAAACAGTATTTATTGTAATTGGTAAAATCTAAACTTTTGATTTGTAATAATAGTTTACGTAAGAAAAAAAGAAACATATTCCATAACACTTTTTGTGTATTCTGCTTTTAATTAATAAATTTGTCATAGTATCATAAAACTCCACATTTTCTTTGTCTGACATAAAAACAAGATGCAAAAACAAAAATCTGAAACATATAATTTGATAGTAACAGAGAGAACATTTTACTTTCAAGATTCTCTAGAGTTTCACATTGACCTACTAAGAATATAACAGCGAAAATGAATATGAACTAGCATTTTGGTAACTTCAAAATACAACCTCTATGATCTTTCTCCTAGTTAACTCGTGGGAGAGTAAGAAATGAGAAGGAAGAATGAAACTTGAATACAAAAAAATATGCGGGATTACAGTGGACAAAACCTGCTCAAGAAAACTAAGCAACCCACTTATATATATATCCGCAGATATTTGTGCTAATTATATTATCGTAAAAAATGGTGGAATATGAGATGCTTAGTTTGTTTCTTCAACTCACCCTTAAACCCATTTTGCTAAATCCAGTGTCTTGCATCATCTCCACGAACTCACTGTAATCTATTCTTCCATCCTGAAAAATACCAATACACAAACACACAATTATATAAACGATTACACAACAATGGTTCTTCCAAGTAGTTATTGAAAGGCAAAAGCAAATTTTAATTTACATTGTCCTTATCGACTTCGCGTAATATGTCGTCTAAATGAACATCCGCTAAGCCGAATTGCTTGCAAGCTTGCTGAAGCTCGTCTCTGGTGATATAACCACTTCCATCTTTATCAAAGTAAGAGAAAGCTGTGAACAAATGGTCTTCTTTCTCAATTTTGTTTAAATGCACCATCGCTGCTATAAACTCTCCATAGTCTATAGTCCCACTGTTATCTATATCCGCCTGAAAATGTGTTTTCAAATTATTTGATAGCTTGGTATATCAAATAGTAAAAGGCAAGTAGAGAAGTGGGACTTACTGCTTGCATTAATCCTAATATTTCTGAATCTTTAAGGTTAGCACCGACTCTGTCTAAACCTTTCTTTAGTTCTTCGAGAGTGATGTGTCCGCTATTGTCTGTATCTATCATCTTGAACATTTCCTTCAATCCTGCAATCTCTTCCTCGGACAAGCTTTCTGCTATTACCTGGATGAATGCATATAAAGCATGCTACGTCAATATAATTTTTTTTTTAAGTACGTCAATATAGATTGGTAATATGGTAAGTGATTTTAAGTGGATTAAGCAGAAAATGATGTCAATCTATTTGTTGGGATTGTTATGTGAGTTACTGATGTCTAGTCGTTATGTACACCTACATAGGTATTAGAATGATAGAAGTTTTATAATTTGTTCACCTTGATAGCAATTTTCTTGAGCTTATTCATGGCTGAAAACTGTTTCAAACGACTGAGGACAGCAGAATCAAGAGGTTTATCAAGAGCCACACCGTCCACTCGGGCCCAGGGATGACCTGCAACATAATTAACATTACAATCTTTGTAAGTAGTTCTGTCCTAACACTTTGCGATTCAAAACGAAAGATGGAACTTAATTATTTAGCAAGAAGAACACTAACAGAGAACTTCATGAGCTGTCATTCGCTTCTTAGGGTCTCTGCTCAGCATCCGACGGACCAAATCTTTTGCGCTTTCTGATACACTAGGCCATGGTTCTGATACAAAGTCAAGGTCACCTTTCAAAACTTGCTCAAAGATGCCTTGTTCCGTTTCTGACATATCATAATTAACAATTCAATCAGTTACAACCATTTGAACATACTTGAAGCATAAATCAAATTATCTATTACCATCCCAAAATGGTGGGACGCCACTTAGTAAGATATATATAATAACTCCAGCACTCCAAACATCACATTCATGACTATAATGCTTCCGTAAAACTTCTGGAGCCACATAATAAGGGCTCCCAACTACATCAGTGAATGTTTCTCCTGTTACGTGAAGAAATCAGAAACATGAGATTTGGGTAATAAAATAGAACTCTTGAGGATACTAGAACTAAAACCCAGAGATACTACCATTGAAGAAAAAAGATCAATTTGCTAACACCCAAACGAAGCATTAGGAAAATGTACCTGGTTTAAAGAAGACAGAGAGACCAAAATCAATAGTCTTGAGTGCTGCTTCTTCGTCTCCATTTACAAACAAGAAATTCTCAGGCTTAAGATCACGATGCATGACACCAAGAGAATGACAAGCTTCTATAACACCAACAATGATCCTCGCAAGCTCAGCAGCTTTTCTCTCGGTGTAGTGACCTCTCTGTATAATCCTATCGAACAGCTCTCCACCTGCACAAATCTCCATCACAACATGAACAGCTACTGCGTCTTCGTAGGCACCAACGATCTGAATCACGTTCGGATGTCCAGACAAATGATGCATTATCTGAATCTCTCTTCTCACATCTTCCACATCCTCAGGGGTCGTCAATTTCCTCTTGGCGATCGTTTTGCAAGCGAACTCTTGACCTGTCTTCTTCTCCACGCAAAGAAACGTCGTCCCGAATTGTCCTTGCCCTAGTTTCCTCCCCACGCTATAGATATCCTTGAGATTCTCTGTTTTCCTCCCGAGCACGGAGTCGATTTGTAGACCCGCGCTCGCCATTCGTTTCATGTGCGCTTCTTTCTTCGGCTTCGAATTCGCGTCGTCGTTGTTGCTGTTGCCTTCGTTGGCGATCTTGCTCTCTGAAATATTATTGGATGCTTCTTCGTTCGCCATTTTCACCGGCGCAGGTGGCGTGCTAGGGGTTGGCACCGCCGCAGGAGCTGGATCCAAGGCGGAGGAAGCATCGTCGCCTCCATTAACGCTCTTCTTCCTGCTGCTATCGTCCTTGTTGCTCTTAATGCTCTCGTCTGGCTTCTGATTCCGCCAAACAGCGGCACTAACGGATTGAAGGAATCCATTAGCGTTCAGATTCGGACCCACGCATGTGTTTCCCATTCAAAAACTTTTAACCTAATTCACAAAACCTAATTTTGCTTTTCCTTCTCTCTCTTTCTGTATCTCTCTCCCTCTCTCTCTCAAAAGCTTCTAGAGATCGCCGTTTCTCTCCAACACCGAAAACACAAACCACTCAATAGCGTCATTAACATAAACGTATCCATCGAGAATTTTGCTGTGTCTTCAAAATTCGACACAGCTCCAAGAAACATGAGATGACGACAGGAACCGGGATGATCCTAGTTACCTTTTCCAGCTTTTCTCCTTTCGCACGCCGGAAGCGAAATTTTCGAGAAACTCTATGGAATATCTTAAAATTGGTCGAATGGTTTTGCCTCCGAGAAAATCTCATGAGCTGATGCTTATCAGAGGAGGAGGAGAAGAGAAAATGAGAGAATAAAGAGGATGATGAACAAAATTAATGATCGTAGCATGGCCGTCTATTTTCTTTTTTTTTCTTTCCTTATTGAACACAATGCAATGGGGCATGGACCTTTCTTCTATCATGACATTTTTTTTCTTTTGACAGGGGAAGAATATTTGTCTAATTCAGGCTTGCCTACATGTTAAATACATTCCAGTTTAGCGTGAGGAAACTAGATTTTAAATATGTGTTGTATTAGTGTTAGCAATTGTTTTACATTTGTTTCATTCATGTTTATTATGCAAACCGTTTCTCAAGAGCGATAGGTAGTATGTTCCATTGGAATTTATCCGATGTGAAAATGGTAATGGGAGGACGCCTCTTTTTGGTATGATGCTTACAGATTTGGGAACTCCTATAGAGTATCTCGGGTCACGAGGATCTCGCAACAGGCAAGTTAGGCAAGTTAGGCAAGTTAGGCAAGATGGTCGTGAAATAGAAGCAACAAGAAATGGCCAGTACTGGAGAATGCCAGAAAGCGCGACCACAGGAAATGAAGACTCTCCAAATCACTCTAACAGCCATCACTCCTCCAAATTCATCTCGTGGTCTTGATTTCTGCCTTTGACGGCTTGACGCTAGAGAAACGGTAGTTTTGGAAATACTCTCTCTTCTAAGGCAACTTTTTGGAACCTTAGCATAAGGTTATTTAGTTAAGAACTGCTCCTTCATATCATGGCTGGCAATGCTGGCAAGGTTACCAACAAAGGACAGACTGTGGTGTTGGAAGAATTAATTAATGTTCCGGAGTGTGTGCATTGTCATCTAGTGTTGAGACTTATAATCTCACTTCTTCTTCGAATGTGGCTATACTTGTCACATTTGGCATTACTTTGCTACAAGAATGTGGCCTAACACGCAGGGGCGAGCTACACCAGCCAGTGAGAGAGGATGCAAATGCACCCACAGTTTTTCTAATATCAATGTATTTCTCACCTAAATTTCTATTTGCACCCACTATAATGTGTAGTTTGCACTCATTAAATAATTAGACAAAGTTTATAAAAAAAAAAAAAAAAATTCAACCCATGTAACGAAACAAATTAACTTAAGCCATTTAACAAAACAAAAATAACTATTAATTCTAAAAACTACATATATTTTCCAAATTTTTGGTTGTTAAACTACCTATAAATTCCTTCAACTCTAAAAAAAAACATTGAAAATATTTTTAATTTTTCTACTATTTTTGGCCAAACAATTTTTCATAGAGCGCATTTATAGAATTTTGATTTTATTATATTATTATATTTTAAAATATTTAATATTTGTTGACTTAATATTTATTTAGTAAGCATTTGCGCACCCCGTAAAAATGTTCCTGTGGATCTCACATTCTCACGTTGCTTCTCACATTCAGTGATGGACTCTCTAGCTGAGATCAATCCCTCTTTCCTGGCCAGGAACTTCCTCTCTCCGACTTTGCCTGAATTTTACCCTTGCCGTTTGGGGTTTCTTCGTTTTCTATCTTTCTTTGTGAGGGCAGTATGAATAAATTGTAGAAAAAATGTATAAATCTTAACACTTAAACCGGGAAAAAAAACTCATCAATTATTGTACGAGAAATGTTTATTTAAAATCACGTCATGTTTGGTAAATCTATTAGTAATAAATTATCACAAGGTATCCCAGTAATATCGTAAAAGTTCAAACACAACTTGCTTAGTGCTGATTGTTCTTTCAGTTGAATCTCTAATTAATGTCTGGGGCATGGCAGAAACATATAACTTTTCGCTCTTTTTTTGTCATCACCTTTTTAAATTTTAAAAGAAGTTATGATAATTGAGGAAGTAAACAACTAGTAACCGATCATATTCATCGTCTGCTCGTTCCAAAACATCTTCGACTGCTTCACCATCTCAGACCGTTCCGCCATCATCCTCTCCTTCCAATACTCTTTGCTTCTACAAAAATATTACGCATACATCATATTTATTGAGAGTATACAAATTTTGTCAATATTTTACATATAATACTAGAAAACTGATGTTTTCAATTGTACAGTTACTGATTTGGTGCCACTAAATTAAAGATTTTTCTCACCGTGTCTTTAACAGAAGGTGGAGCTCGATCATGTGAACCGCTTCCGCATAAACTCCAACCTGCACACCGAATGTTACAATCAACATCCTCAGTATAGATAATGAAAACCAAACTTGAGAGAAGAAAATGTTTAATGTTGCAAGAATCTAAACAAACCTCTCTGCATATGGGACATTTAGAACGTTGTGGCGCTGCTTTAACGCCTTGGAAAATCATTACCGAAGCAGCCGAGCATGCACAGGCTTTACAAAATATGTGACCGCACTTTAAAGCATACGGATTGAATACCGTTTCCTGCCCAATCAATCAACAAAAAGCTAATAATCGTTGAGAAAATGATTCAAGCATGTAAAACCACATTTGTTTATGAAAAAGGCAGAGCTTCTTTTTGTTACCAGGCAGATTGCGCAAGTTAGATCAAACTCGAGCTCTATTGAGTTAGGCAGCATGAGTTTCATCACTGGTTGATCTTCGTTGAGATTCTCACATGAGACGCGGCCAAACGAGTTCTTGAAGTTTCCGACTTTGTCAAGCCCAGAGTTGAGATAGAAGGCTCCAAGTTCTATGAGCCAAGGTGAGTGCAAGAGCTCTATACGTTCTGCTCGCATTTTCAACTTGAAATTCTTCCCATTCACTGAGCCATGCACCTGAAAATATTTTAAACCAGCTTAACGAGCTTGCCTTTTTTCTTCCAAATAAGTAGTTTTTCATCTTTGCGATAATCCTAACCTTGTCATATTTCTTTAGGATTTTACGGATGGCAATCGCGTTCATTGTTATGTATTCAATCAAGATTTGGCCCTCATGGATTAAAGCTTGTTTTTCGTCCGTGAAGCATCTGCGTAGACGCATCATGTATCTTTGCATCCCAGTGGCTACATGAAGATGGAGAAGATGCCTGACTCTTGACTTGAAGCATCCTGCTATGTCAGAAGCTTCCTTCATTAGCTCCTCAAAGAACATCTCATCACACCCTGCATTGTAACATGCATATCACCTTTCACATCAACCACCAATTTCTAAATGAGAAAAAAAAAAATCACTCGACACAAAAACGATTTGAAATCTTTTCACAAGAACAAACATTTTTGATTATCCATAACTACTCCGTCTTTTAGAGCGTGCAACTGGTTCAAACCGTACTTTCTTCTAAAAAAATCTTGAAAAACAATATGAATTGGGGACTCTAATTGTCTTAGCAACAGTAAATGTAGTTTGAGACTCCACATAGAGGAATGCGAAAAGCGTGATGTATGCTAAAACAATATATTAAAGATACTTTTAAGGAATCATAAACTTCCAACAAAACCAATTTGAGTGGATAGATTGTCACATGTGTTTTATATACTATGTCAAATCCATCTCCATTTCCATTATTGTATGATATTCTAACAGACGCCTTCGAGATAAGAGTGAAAACAACCCATCATCTCGGAAATACCACTACAAGACGGGAGACTATAAAATGGGACAGCCCATCGGGGATGACCAACTGTACTCTATGACCATTCTAGAAACATGGCTTTATCAACTCAAAACCATTGGCAGAAGTTTGTTTGATCATGTTCTTTTCATACTTTGTTAGATCTATCTGCTCATGGAGATGACCAAAAGGAGTAGAGCCATGACTTGAGCACTGCTATGTATTAGATCGTTCGCCATTATATGTTGATGTTGGATTCGGCTATTGCACTAAGGTTACAAAAAAGTAAAAAGGTGAAGAAGGGAGAGAAGTTATACATACAAGGGCAAGATTGGCATTGGCATGAATCAGACAAAGAAGTAGCCGATGAGATGATGTGTTCATCATCCGATCTTGTGGAGTTACATGTCTTGCATCTCTTCAGCACTTTCTTAAGTTTCTTATATTCAACATGACGACATTTCTCTAGGAACCACTCCTCTTCTCCATGTAGATATTCTGAGAACGTCTCCCCAAACTTCATCCTCTCACATAGGTTACAGATCTGAGTCTCCGGCTGCAATATTTATGTATATGCTAATATGAGATACTTTCCAATAGAATAAAAGATATGATTTATTTTTCTAGTAAAATTCTCCTTGAACAAGGGAGGCAAGAAGCCCCTCTAGTTAATGGTAACAGATTCAATATCTAAAAACATTGGAATATTTCAAGATAGTGAATTTGAGTACGTCCCAAATGACAATAACCCTCCTAATATTGCTTTTTCTATATAAACGAATTAACTTTTGCTTAAAGAGAGAATATCGTCACGAGAAAAGGAGATCGAAATTATTTCATAGCCAATTAATTACCTTTTGTTGTCACGTCAAAAACTGGAGATCTGTTCAGGTGATTAATTAGAACACCAGAATCTGGAAAAATCGAGAGGATAGCTGGCGGAGGAAGACGAAAGCTCTTCCGATTAAAGTCGCTTTTAAATTTATTGGGTATTGGACTTCCTATTTTTAGGGTTTTGTTTCGATGGTATTTTTAGGGTTTTGTTACACAAACAAATCTATAAGCAAAGTTGCTTTGGGTACCTCCTCAATAGTTTCGTTTTAAACGGCATGCCACTTACGTGTTGGAGAGCCACGAAAGCCCGTCATAATATGATCCCACGAATTGCATAATTGTCCCATATTTTAATTACTACAGAGTCTTTTGATTCTTTGATTCAAAAGTAATATTTTACTGAGGACATCTAACTTTAAGATTATTTTAAATTTCCTATGAATATCGAGTCTCTCAATTTTCTTGAGAGTAATTAAATACTCTTCTTGTTATTGCTTAAAAGTATTAAAGGAGAGATCAAGCCCATTGATACTGGTAGATCCCACCAGTTCCATAAATTTGTCAAACCGTTTCCATCAGACATTCAAAGGTATTAATTTATATATTTTGGTTGAATGGTGACAACAATATTGGGGAGAACATGTGTGTATCAGACAAAACAAATGTGGTTTATTAGTTATTGTAGAACACTTAGAAAGGAATGGGCGGACTTTAACCCATAATCTTTCTTAGACTTTAAAGAGTAAAGCATATCATCACTCGAACTCGACTGCAAAAGACTCAAATTTCCCTCAAGAGAATCCTTTCTAACATGTGGGGTCTTTTTGTTTCGGAATAATTTGTGAGTGACTCCCATTCGATCAGTAACTAATACAAAATACTTTTTATTATCTCAGATTATGTATGATTTTAGAGAACTTATAAATTTAATATGTATAGTAACACAACAATGACACTATCCCAAACCACGGTTCATATCTCTTTTATGTTCAAGTAAAATATTCTCTAAATTAAGTCTAAACAGTTTATCCTCCAAATCCATCTTAACATTATTTACGTAGATTTGTTTATCTCCAATTAGGAAATAACTTACTAGGTTGGGTTCTTGCATGCTTGATTCTCAATTGAATTTGAAAAATTCTCTATTGCTCCAAATATCACACTGTAAAAGCATTGATTGTTCATTTCCTTTTTCTATTAATTTAATATCTGACTAGTAGACACATTAGAATTCCCAAAAACAAAAGTTGAATGTTGTCAAGTATTCAATTTTGTCGCACTAAAGTTACTATTATTACTTCGATGAAGTCTACAAATGCCTTCTTACTCTGAACCCACGTTCTAGTATATTAGACATGATAAAAAGAAAATTCAACAAGAGTATGAATGAAGTTTCAAGGAAAGAAATATATTCCATGCCTTTTCACTTAGCCGTAACAACATGTCTTCTATTAAAAATGTAAATTTAAAAAGACTGTCATATGTTGGAAAGAATCATGAAGCCTCCACTTTTACTTTTATGTTAAACGAACCTCCCCTTTAAACACTGGCCTTTGGTATTGGAAGTTCCACTAATAACAAAATATAAATAGATAATAAGAAACATAATTGGGCTTTCTCTTTATTCCCCTGCAATCACATGGATGCCAGCATGAGTGGGTTTCGGATTTGGGAATTACGGGAAGCTACAAATTATATTTGATACTGAGTTTCAGTGATATATAACATTTACACTTTAAACATGCCTTCTTTATTCTATGATATATTGACAACGTATTGCGTCATAACGTGGGATAATATTTTAACCATAAAAAGTTAATTAATTTATAAGAATATATAATATTTAATGTATTTTACAAACATATATGTTTTTTAAGTATACAAATTTTACATTGTTGAAAACTAAAACTATTGTAACTTAGGAAGACGAAAGTTATATATTATCGAGTTTCAACAAATATTCGTGAGTTAAGAACTAAAATTAATAGAAAATATAGTGATCTTAATTTAAATAATAAAATTGTGTTTAGATTCTATAACAAAAAAATGATGTTACATACTGCAAAAAAGAACAGGATCTCAAATTTATATTTTTTTTATAGAGCCCTGAGTATCTCATGACCAATTTTGCATGGATTTCAACCACAAACTCCTTGTTACCACTCAATAACAGAGATCATACACGGCCTCTCGTACTCGGTCCTCATAGCATGACAGTTTGCTATTTATTACAAGACTTGGAGAAAGCAAAACCATCAAATCATCTTTAACTCCCATCTCCTCTCCTACTCAAACTGCGAGTCCTAATGACGTACGGGTTGGTCCGAAATCAAATCTAAGCACTTCGTCTGAAGCCAATTGAATTAATAGGGAAACTTGGATCTCTGTATTTTTCAGGTTTCATTAAAGTAATTAAAGGTGGGCGTAATTTTTTTTTCTTCCACTTTTGTTGGTTTATTTGGGCTTCTTCATTTTGGAGTGTGTAACTGTAGTTTAATATAATTTTCAGTCTATAAGAACTGGTTTTTCCAATTTTTATATAAGCAAGTTAACAAAAACGAAAAAAAATTAGTTTCAAGAGTACTACTTTGGGCTACTTTTTCCAAAAATAAACGTATAATCGTTGCAGAGTTAGGAGGCCGAATAACTTTTGTTACGTGAAAATCCGGCTCCGTTACCTTTTTGATGCCACGAACGGTCGAAGAAGAGGCAACTTTGAGTTTAAACAAAAAAGCAAGATTCTATACGCAACAAAGTTGGGGTGTGTGAACTATCAGCGCTTTTAGCCAACCTCATACATAAGCGTATACGCATTATATATATACATATAAAGTTTAGTGTTATTCTTGTTGAAAATGACGAACAGTAATTCCCAACCATAAGATTGTCAACTTTTCCGACTCTCTAGTCCTTTTCAGGACCTTTAATTTTCACACAATGATTTCCCTGCATTTTGTTTAGTATTACCGATAACTTTGAATTCCAAAGATTCCTTACTTTTTTATTTCATTTAATTTAAAAAGTTGAATTTTAGTAAGAATTTTCGGAAGTTTAGTGTTTGGTGGGGTTGCTGCGTTCAAAAAAAGAGAAAAGAAAAGAGTTTGGTGGGGTAAAGTTTTATGCCACGGTAGAGCAAAGACGATCATTCTTCGCACGTATGCATAGCTATTGTGACGAGTTTTCCAACGCATATTGAATCATCATGCAATTTCGATTCCAAAGAAAAAGTAACCAAACGTGATAAGCAAAGGTTTAGCTTGGCGTCACCGGTCACCTATCCCATTGCAAAGGTTAGAGCTTTTTCACTCAAAAACAGAACGTATTAATTTCTCAAAAGTCGTTGAAATCTCAGCAAACGGATTACTTGTTAGGCATTGGGACGCCTTCCGTTTACATGGTATAACACTAGTTGTAGAAGTATCATTTTGTTTAGACTTTTAAGACCAAGCATGATATTTTTTTGGCATTGTCCAGAACTAAAATATCGTTTTGAGTCATCACTTTACCAACTAATTATAATTATATATTTACTTGAGGTTTTGTCACCAGTGATTCACTATGGCTCCAAAATAAAATAGTAATTATAATTTTGTTTGGACTTCAAAAAAATATGAATTTAGGATCATTGTTCAAAAACAATTATTGTCTGCGTCAACGCTAAAACAAATAAAATTCTTGTTATTATTAAGGGTTTGCCATTACCCTCACCACATGCCCTCTTAGTTTATTTGGGCAAAAAGGGTTGACCATATCTTTCTTCTTCTTCTTAAACGTTTTGGCAAAAAAAAATATCTTTTTTCTTCCTCTTATTCTTCTTCTTTTCTTTATATTTATCAATTTCTTTTATTATCTCTCATCTTTACAGAGTAATGGTTTTACCTTAATTTAATACTAAGAACGTAAACACAGATTAAACTAAATTTTAAAGCGTACATACAACTATGTAAACACGGAGTCTAAAATCAATAAACATTAACCAGTTTCTAGCTAATTGTTAGTTAAACATAATTCGTTTTTCATCTTTCAATGTTTGTGTGGTTTTAGACTGAAAAAAGATTAATGAAGAAGAGAGGGAATATGTTTGTATGGTTTCGTGAATTCGTGTCCGATATGTGGTAATTTATGTAGACCCTTAGAATCTATGACCATCATATATCTTAAAATATAAATGTGTCATAACATTTTAAGATATGCTTGATGATATAATTCTGTAAAATAGCAGGCTAGAAAAAAAAAAAAAAAAAAAGGAAAAAAAGAGTTAGGACAATCTCGANGACAATCTCGATGTTAAATCACCAAGTCTAGAGTGTCTTTTTTTTTTTTTTTTTCTAGCAACTCTTCATTATAGAACTTGTCCATGAAAATCATTGATTGGCCCAGATGGTTTATTTGGCCGTATATAAACTATAAAGGAGAAAATGGAGTGGCATGCAGTGATGGACTATGAGTCCATCACTCAAACAGACAGACATAAATTCAAAATATATTTTTATTTTCTATATGAATCAATTACTAACCTACAACTGTTTTAATTTGGTCCTCGATCTATTTCTCTAACTTTTTCTCTTAGGGGGATGCTCTAATTTGTACATATACTTAGAATAAAGTCTAACGTTCAACTCCCAGAAACTATGGTTATAATCTTATAGATCAATAATGTGAAGAGGGTTGTTCCAAACAAACAAAAATGTGAAGAGTAATAATTGTATTCATTTCTTCTTATTAATAATGGCGTACATGTGTGGAGGCAGGGAATTAAATACTTAATCTAACGTTATTGTTAGATTTTAAAATATCTAACAGACATATAATTGACATGACAATGGTGTGATTAATTGATTAAACCCTTGGTGAGTAGGGAAATTTGGAAAAATAATCTACATCGAAAAATAATTTGTACTATTATATTTTTTAAAATTTAGTCTAAAATACCTTTATTAAAAAAACGAAATTCAACAGCCAAAAATAAGAAGAAACGAAATTCAAAAGAAACATTTTAAAAATCTGGAAAAGTAAAGAAAACATAGAATAAAAAAATGCAGTCATATAAATATTTTTATATCACATATTTTTAAAAAGTTATAGTTGAATAAATATTTTAATATTTTGTTTACCATATATATTAAAAAAAAATTTGTATCCTAGCAAAAATATATATTCTGATAGATATTCTATGATACACAAAATGAAAAATGAATCCTCAAACAGTAAAATTAAATTATACATAAGGTTAAAGAAATTTTTCTAATTTATGCTCTATATTATAACTCACATATAATATATATGATAACTATATCTCTATCATATACCTTCCCTATATTATATATATTTTTCTTTATAACTGCTGCTCTTTTTTATGCCATAAATAAGATATTTTTCTAACAATCTCAGTATGATATATCTGAGTTAGAATATATATTCTTATTTGTTCTATCTTTAACATTCATCATATATTAATTTATAATATGTTTTTTTCTTTATTTTATATGATTATTTTTTTTCCTATTTTATGTTTTCCTTGTGTCCTTTGAGGTTCATGTCTGGTGGGAAAATACATTTTGATAACTTAACTTCCATGTCTACAAATGATAAAAAAGAATATCGAACGGTATGTTTGTTAAGTCAAAATAAAATTTTAAAGAATCTAAGATAAACTTATATATGCATTGAAATGTGGCTAACCTTTTAAAGGTTCGTTTCCAATATTTATTGATTATCTTTTTATTATTTTCCTTTTAAACTGTAAAAGAAAAAATCATAATTTCAAAACGTTGTCTATAAACAATTACACCTATATAAAACTCAATTACATGAAGACAATTAATACGAGAAATTGTGGATTGTGTAAATGCTACCAACACAGAAGAAGAGAAAACAAGACAAAGAAAAATTGAAGAAAATCACAAACAAGAAAATCATCTTCAGTAGATAGAATAAGAATATACAAGCTTTTTTGTCAAAAATTAATTCAATCGAATTTTATTTTTATTTTTAAAAATATATTATATATTAATTTAATCATGTTAAATTTTAATCTAGTGTAATCTAATTAATTATGAGGGTATAATAAGATTATCATTATTATAAATCTTAACTCTTAATTAAATCTGAAAATGGTGTAATGCAATAAAGTTGTTTTCATTGTGGATTATTTTTTAAAGTTTCTCAATAAAGAAAGTATCCGTCCAATGTGAACGATGGAATTGTGGACTTAGAAGTCAGCTTTACGAGCAGTAACATTTCAACACATGGACGTAGGATGTCAATACCACATACATCACCATTTAATTAGTCAACTCTGTGATGGATAAAGTCAATCCATCAAATTTCAATCATTATTTTTTTTTTTTGTTGGTTACTATCATCGGGTCGAACTGATTTTCATACGCACAGTCAAATTAAAACGAACCGAGATAAAATTTGAATATAAGTAAGCGACAAGGAAATCAAGAGACATTTGTTCTTCTCTTAAACATTCTTTTAAAAAAAATATATATATATTGTTGTCTTCTTCAGTGAATCTCTTGACAAGTTTTACAGTATTATGTAATTTTTTCTTTTTTTTATCAATTTTTTTTATTTTATATGATTTTTTGTGTACTCTTAAAAAAAATTAATAATAAAAGGTAGTCAGCTGTATATATTTCAATATGATTAAAATATTAAATACTCTTATATTATATATATATATATTAGTATTACAATAATTACAATAATCACATTTTCCCAATGTTAGTTTTTATTTAAACATTATAATTATTATTATATTTTTTAATTATTTTGGTGGATCTAGAAGTTTTTTATCTGAACATTGAGTTATATATTTAAAAATGTTAGCTAAGTTTCTATTTATAACTATTTTTTAATAATAATCTTTATATAAATATTTTTAAATTTAAGATTTCTCAAAATTTAAAAATTATTTTAGAAATAAAAATATAGTTCAACACCAAAATGATTTGTGAATAGTGTTCATTCAAATTTGATATAAAACTATTAATAAATTCATTTTTTTTTATAATATTGTATCACTAGAGATAAAAATTTTTTATTTTTTATGTTTCTTTCATTTTAATGGATCATTGGAGATGTTTCGAGTGTATTATGTTGGAGGTATATCAAGTTTAGACTAGTTGCCAACTCATGAGTGAAAAAAATTGTGTGTATATATCTCCACCATGGATTTCTTTCACGTGAAAGACATTTATAAAGTTTTGCTCTATATTCATATTGATATTATTATTTTATAATAACATAATAATGGATAGAAATTGTGTTGCGATGAAAAAAGCTTGTTGGGTCACGGAAGAGAAAGTAACTTGCTGGGCTAAAGAGAAATACACTATATTTCTGGGAATGCATTAAAGGCTCTTACTTATTAGATACGAAACAGACCATTCCACAAGTCATGAGTCTTACCCACACCCTACAAGAGTTGTTTATTTCGCATACACAATAAAGATTATAATATTACACTATTAAATACCATTGACATTGTAGTCTGTGTCTGTAGATATACTCATCCTGCAGTTATACATATCCAAAATCACTGAATAAATAAGTATATTGTCAAGAAATAACTCTTTTTGGGTATAAATTGTCAACAAAATAAGCGTTTGTGGTACTAGTCTTGTTTCTTCTTCTTAATTCTTTAGTTCACAACTTCACGCTACTGAGTTTTTACTCTTTTAAATTCCCAATTATTTTCCAACTCTAAATTACTAATTGTTATTAAAATTTCATAAGAAACCGTGTCATTATTATTGTAATAATATTTTTGATATTTCATTCAAATGATGATTACATATTTGACAAATAGAAGATATTTTTTCATAGTTAATCAAAGTTTAACCACACTGCTATTAATTTAATTCTATAAAAAAATACACATTTTACTTACTTTATCAGTATTTGAAACTTATATCTGCCTAAACCGCATGCCGGGTAATAGGCATCTAGTGATTGTATTAAATGGCGAAGATCCCAGAATTTAAAATATTTGCGTTTTCCAAGCATTTAGCGCTCTCTATCATATAACAATTCATGGTCAACTACGGCTCTACAAGTAAAACAGAACAAGAACTTGTTATTATTGGAACAGCTATGTTCTCGATAATAAAAGAATAATTACAGCAAAACAAAAGCATCCTGTCCTAATAATACCTGAACAAAGTAAAAAAAAAAAAGTTGGTAAAAAAGAGAGGAAAACACTGAAGTTAGCAAAACGGCGTCGTCCGAGGGAGAATATACCGAAATAGAAAATGGAATATCTCATATAGGGTCGCTTATAAATTGCCGTTCCCAAACGATTGCACTCTGTCCTTGTTCATAGGCAGCTTCAACGCTCATTCTGCATTCTCTACTTCTCTCTCTATCTCTCCCTAGTCTCTACATTTCCCCAGAAATAAAGGAAATTAAAGATCCTCGCTCTCTCTACACTCTTCTGACAAATACGTAAAACATTTGATCATCAGTTCATACACGTAGAAGAAGTTTGTATATTCCTGTAAGTCTTCTTTTCATTAATATATATTTTTGGATGTTTATGCATAATTTGATCATTCCCACTTTTTTCTTTTATGGATGCAAAATGATATTTGTTAGGACGATATCGTTTTGTTGGTTAATAGTCCTCTCTGCCTCCTCAATTTCTGTTAGTGTTTTGTGGATCAATCTGAGCTTCACTTGTTTGTGTTTTTCCAACTTTCTTGGATCATTTATTAGGATTAGTTGGGTCTTATCTCTCCCTTTATAAAACACTTTCTGTTTTGGTTTAGTGCATGAATCATGATAATTCGCATACAAACTTATAACGAAAAATGAAAATAGCTTGCAAACATTTTAATTCGAAAAAAAGAAAATTCAATAAGAGGAAATATTTAGTTTGAATAAGTGTGTCCGCAATTAAGACAAAAGTACTCGCTGTCTTTACTCTCGTATAAGTTGTTTGTATCCCCGTGTACAGATTCAGACGTCACAAGTCAACCTTTGTGGGTAACTAGAGTAAAGACAAAATAGTAATCGTTGAAAACCCATATGTATACCTCTCATTTCCTCCTCGTTTACTTTAAAAGAATTGGTTACGTCCGGATATAGAAACCAAAATAACAGGATCCATATTTTTCGGAAAAATTTAAGAGTTTATAAATTAGGAATCAATTATTTGAATTGCAAGCTCTACTATTTTAATGCCTGCATAGTATTGTTTAACAAATATTTTGAAGTAACTGGGGTTGACTTTTATTATAACTTCATTTTTATTTATTTATGAATGCTTAAAAAAAATTCACACAAAGATTAATTTTTTGTTGTTAAAAGTTACTTCGTACCTTTTCTAGTAAACTATCATATGTAATTTACGAATGGCTTTACAATTGCCAGTTACCTTACTTCAGGTTTGGTCAACGTACCTTACTTTTTTTCTTTTGAACATTAGGTCAACATACTGTATGGACTGTACAATTGTGAGATAAACGAAATGAGAAAATAAATAAAATTCTTATACTATCTTAATGTTACATGAAATTTCAAGTGGGGTTTTAATGTTTAATTCTATTTGCTTTTAAAATTGCCTAACTTAGTTCCAAGTTAGGTAACTGCTTTAGTGTTTGTGACAAACTCTTTCTTATGTCGAACATCCAAAGTAAATGATTTTTTTTAATGAATTTAAAATCTACGATCAATCGATTATTTTAGATGATCAAGTTTTCTATATGGTAATATTAAGTTGTTGAGTTGTTTTCTTTGTTTTTTTAATTGATAAAAATAATAATTTATCCACAAAACTCGAAACAATTTCTTTCTAAGTTAATTCCTACATATGTTTCTTTCTTACATGATTCATAAGTTGATATTATAGTTATAACGCTCAAAAATGCTACTATAAGTTACTAATATGAGTTTTTGATGAAATTGCAGAAGTGAAGAAGAATGGCAAGGGATCAATTACAAGTGTTGAATGCACTTGATGTAGCGAAGACCCAATGGTACCATTTTACAGCGATTATAATCGCTGGAATGGGATTTTTCACTGACGCTTATGATCTTTTCTGCATTTCTCTCGTTACAAAGCTCCTCGGCCGTATTTACTACCACGTGGAAGGCTCCCAAAAGCCTGGGACTCTCCCTCCCAATGTCGCTGCTGCTGTCAACGGTGTTGCCTTCTGTGGTACCCTTGCCGGTCAGCTTTTTTTCGGGTGGCTTGGTGATAAGCTCGGGAGGAAGAAAGTTTATGGTATGACGTTGATGGTCATGGTCCTTTGCTCCGTAGCCTCCGGTCTCTCTTTCGGACACGAGCCAAAAGCCGTGATGGCCACACTCTGCTTTTTTAGGTTCTGGCTTGGATTTGGGATTGGTGGTGACTACCCTTTATCTGCAACGATCATGTCTGAATACGCTAACAAGAAGACTCGCGGTGCGTTTATCGCTGCAGTTTTCGCTATGCAAGGTTTCGGAATTATGGCTGGTGGCATTTTCGCTATTATTATTTCCTCTGCTTTTGATGCTAAGTTCCCTTCACCGGCCTATGCGGATGATGCCTTGGGATCCACGGTTCCTCAAGCTGATCTCGTGTGGCGTATTATCCTAATGGTTGGTGCTATCCCTGCGGCAATGACGTATTACTCGAGGTCGAAGATGCCAGAAACTGCAAGATACACAGCTTTGGTTGCTAAAGACGCAAAGCAAGCTGCTTCGGATATGTCTAAGGTTCTCCAAGTAGAGATAGAGCCAGAACAGCGAAAAGTGGAAGAGATTTCAACGGATAAGTCCAAAGCGTTTTCCTTGTTTTCCAAAGAATTCATGAAACGTCATGGGCTTCATTTGCTCGGTACTACATCCACCTGGTTCCTTCTCGACATCGCTTTCTACAGTCAAAACCTTTTCCAGAAGGATATTTTCAGCGCAATCGGGTGGATTCCTCCGGCTCAAACAATGAACGCGATTCAAGAAGTTTTCAAGATCGCGCGTGCCCAAACTCTCATCGCCTTGTGTAGCACGGTGCCTGGTTACTGGTTCACAGTTGCGTTCATCGACGTCATTGGAAGATTCGCGATTCAACTAATGGGATTCTTCTTCATGACGGTCTTTATGTTTGCTCTGGCTATTCCTTACAACCATTGGACTCACAAAGAGAACCGAATTGGATTCGTTATCATGTACTCGTTAACATTCTTTTTCGCCAACTTTGGACCCAATGCTACAACCTTCGTTGTACCAGCCGAGATCTTCCCAGCCAGGTTCAGATCCACCTGCCATGGTATCTCTGCAGCATCAGGCAAACTAGGTGCGATGGTTGGTGCGTTCGGGTTCTTGTATTTGGCGCAGAGCCCAGACAAGGCGAAGACAGACGCAGGATACCCTCCAGGGATCGGGGTCAGGAACTCGCTTCTCGTGTTAGGTGTGGTTAACTTCTTGGGTATTCTATTCACTTTCTTGGTACCTGAATCTAAAGGGAAGTCGCTTGAGGAAATGTCTGGTGAAAATGAGGAGAATGAGAACAGCAACAGTGATAGTAGAACGGTCCCAATAGTTTAGATGATTATACACCTTTTGTTAAAGTCATCTTCTACTCTTCTCTTCTTGTCTCTAGCAACTATTAAGTTGTTCTTTGTGTGATCTGTTGATGTTTAAATGCTACGGAAATCAAAATTTTCACTAATCGATATAGAATCAGGTCTCTAACAGAAATCAAAATTTCACTACTGGACAATTTATGCGTTGTGGAAAAATTGAATAAAGGCTTCACATGCACTAAGAATGCAAATAATATACTCCTTTTTTTTGTCAACTGTTTCTCAGTTTATATGTCATTATTTATGCCACGTACGTTACATGGTTGGTTGATGGCAAATCGTTTCATATGCTGGAACGGATCCGTTTACTCTAATGTGAGTGTTTGCTTATTGGTATCGATGTGTCTACTTGTATCCCATTTGGTTTGTAAGGAGATGGTAGACAAAAATTATGGGAAAATGCATTATGGTCTAAATCAAATCGTCTGATACTTATTAAAAATCCTCTTATAATTTCAATCAGGCAGATGAATGTGGTGTTGAGAACGATTTCTCAGTGTGTCTTGTTACTCTCTTGCATAGAAATTTCGTTATTTGGTATATGCATGTCTTTGCCATCTTTGCTTAAATTTGGATTTATTTTTTTTTGTCATTTTTGGCAGAGTAGATAACTCTTCTTTTGTCAAGCTAATGTAAAAGAGAAAGGTAAAAACAACAACAGAAACCTCTGTTTGTGTATATGCACAAAAAGGCAATAAAAATAGAAAATTACCATTTCATCTAATCTTCTATCTACGATTTTATTATTTGGTCGTACGATAAAGTATTTATTAGCAGTAATATTTTACATTATTTTTCTGACTGAATTATCGACGGTCTTGTTCCTTGTTACCATGCAGAGTCTCTTACTTCCATCTTTGCACATGAATCCCTAAACTAGTTAGTTTGTAAATTGTAATGCTGTTGTAGGCGTTGCTGGAAGAAACAGTCGAACAGTTACTTGATGAAAATGGATACTACCTTCAGAAAGAGGTGATTATTATTCGTTTATCAAACACTTTTTTTGTTGGTTTCACAAAAAAAACCTATCCACGGTTGAGTTAAGCTTGATCAATAACCAAATATATTAAGATTAGGAAGTTATAAGAAAAGGAAATTCTTAAAAAAAGGAAAGTCTGTGTTATGGCGATGGTTATATAAATAGTTGCTAGGTTGTGGCAACATTTAGAGAGATTGAGAGTTTTGTAAGATTAAGAGATCATTGAAATTATTATAAACTTTAGTTTTGAGTGAGTTTCTTTTCCTGTCTTCAGGCATATTTTTATTTTCATGTTTTAAAAGAAACAAATATATTTTGTTTTTCCTCGTTAAAAAAGAAACAAACATATTAGAATACAACAAGAAAAAGTAAATTTTATTTCTCGAATCCAGAGGCCACTTGCTTCGGTAATATCGGGAAGTCTTCGGTTCTCAGTTCGCCTGGGTAGGTGTTCTCGTCTTTAAAAATATGAACTTTTCCGATGGCCAAACTGTATCAATTTTATTAGCTTTCTCGTCTTCCAATTTCTGGGTTAGATTTTGTATGATAAGATCCGATACTTTTTTCCGAGAAGCGCTTTATTTCAAGCTAAGAATCAATCTTAGGCTAGGGCAGCAAAGGATTTTTACCCGCGTTGGATTGAAAAGGAGTTTCCTTTAGGTGAATCTCTTTGAAAGGGGTTTAATTTGGAGTAACCAAGAATGATTTAGGGTAAAGATTTGGCTTTTAGATATCCTAGAAAGTTGGTACCTTTAAGTTAAGCAAGAACGACTCGTCCTCTACCCTATGATAGTTTTAATTGAAGCTTCTGAAATGTATTCATTCCATTTGTCTACCCTACTATCTCTATGTGTAGTCACCTGGTTTAATACTTGACATTAGTTTTTTTTTTCATGAAGTTGCAGCCTTTGTTGACCTCTTCTGAAACTCAGCGTTATTTCCTCTTCGGGAGAGTTAATATTTTGGGTGGCTGTAAGGTCTAATGGGCGTTGAAGGTGTGCACAAATATTCAAAATCTGGAAATATGGACAAGTTGTCAACTCCCCCAGGTTTTGTCTCTCAAACAACGTTTGTGCTGAGGAATGTACACCGAGGCAGTGAATGTTCCAGGTCGGTACCGGGACAAGACGACATAACTGGATTCGGTACAGATGATGCAGATAGTTTCAAGATGTTACTTAACAACCGACCGTGGATAGTGCATGATCGCACAACTCCCAGCTCAGAGGCCTTAAAGGCAACGAAACCTGAGGTCCCATAACTATCTCTACCTCTTTCCTCTCTTACTTCCATATAGAGTAGTTTTTTCTTATTATGCTCTTGTGATGAAGCCAGTCATATACACACCTACAGACATGTGTATATGTGGATATGTTCTCTTGTTACCTCTTGGTTCTTTTGTCTATCGAAAACGTTATTTGAAGTGGACCTTTTCTGGAATGTGTGCTAAGTCATGGCTCCTAATAGACATTGGACTTAATGCATAAGATGTTATTTCAAGCCGGAAATTTTCTTGTTGTGGATTCCATATCCTTACTACCCGCTTATGGTTTTAGTTACTTTAATGCCTGCTCTAAATGAATTAGCATGAACCCTTTTGAGCTTGATGTGTCATGTCAATTCAGGTAGCTTTTTAATGCTTTTAGACGTATGCAAATGTAGATATCAAGATTGTGTGTTGAGTCTTTTGCATTCTTTACTAAAGTATTTGCAAATTACTTTCACAGGTGCGGGCAAGACGGCTACCGAGAGTCTCCAAGAACGTAGTCCTTGAGGAAGCTCCAGTGTTTAACCCAACCGAGGAGGTTAGTTTTGCTTTGCTTTTATGGAAAGAAAAATTAGGGTATAATACTGCTTTACGTCTTCTTTGGTAAATAATCATTGTCTGCTGACAGAGGAATAGATTCCTTATTTCTCTAACCCAGAGTTACTGAATTGTCAGGAATTCAGCGACACTCTCTCATATATTGCAAGCTTGCGTGACAGAGCTGAGCCTTATGGAATATGTTGTGTCGTTCCTCCTCCTTCGTGGAAACCTCCATGTATTCTGAAGGAGAAGGAAATATGGGAGACTTCCCAATTTGACACTCAAGTACAGTTCTTTGATGGAAATGGTACCGAGAACCCAGTGACTAAAGAGGAGGCTGATGCGGATAATGATGATGATACATCGGAGAATGTGAAGTTTTGTAGAATAGAACGCGGCCTTAGGAAAACTTTGGAGAACTTTAAGCACTTTGCAGATACATTCAAGAAGAGGCATTTTAGCAGAGAGGATGAGGTTTTGGGTTCCAAGAATTCATCCCCATCACTAAAACCAGAGCCAACCGTGGAAGACATTGAAAAAGAGTATAGACAGCTTGTTGAGAATCCACTTATTGATATTGGGGTAATGCTAAAATCATGTCTATTGCTTTTATATATGGAAACAGGCTACAGCACTAACTCGTGGTGGAAATTAGGTTCTTTATGGCAATGATCTAGACACCACAACGTTTAGCAGTGGATTTCCCTTATCAGGAGCATCTGAATCTTGCAACTACAAAACATCCGGTTGGAATCTGAACAATACGGCGAAGCTTCCTGGCTCTCTTCTATCGTTTGAAGACTGCGAATCAATTGGTGTTCCTCGCCTAAGTGTAGGAATGTGCCTGTCTTCCCAGTTCTGGGTAAGTTTTAAAGTTGATATCAAGCTATGTTGTCAATTTCTGTGAGCGTATTTAGAATTGGCCTACCCATAAAACAGCATCTGTTTCGCAATCTATCACTAGAATAATGTTTGCAGCATTTTAGGTTTTGCCATCCAATTTGCTTGTATAATCTCATATTTGTCTCCTGGAATATCTGTTGCTGTACAGAAATCTGAAAAGGGTAGACTCTACTCGCTCTGCTATTTGCATATGGGCGCTCCTAGAGTGTGGTATTCTGTAGCAGGATGTCATCGTTCTAAGGTGATGAGCTTATTCCCTGAGATTTTAGGAGACCAACAGTCAAAGAGGAGCCGTGGTCCTGTAAGTACTTAAAGCATATTAAGCATCAATGCAAATTATTCTTTTCAAAACTTACTGATCATGACTTTGATGACTTCTAGTGAGCTATTAAACACTTGTAGTCACGGTTTAATTTACACGGGAAGCTAATTCATTTGGCAGGTGAAGTTAATGTCTCCATATGCGCTGAGCATGGAGGGTATACCAGTGACCCGGTGTGTCCAGAACCCTGGCCAGTATGTTATTTTGTTTCCAGGGTCGTGTTACTCTGCCGTAAACTGTGGCTTCAACTGTTTGGAGAAAGCAAATTTTGCTCCCCTTGATTGGTTGCCCCATGGGGATGTTGCTGTTCAGCAGAATCAAGAGAAGAGAAGAAAGTCACTAATATCGTATGATAAGCTATTATTGAGAGCTGCAAGGGAAGCTGTGAAATGCCTTAAGGAATATTCTTTGTCCAAGAAAAAAACAGCAGACACTATGAGATGGTATAATTCTTGTGGTAGGGAGGGGATATTTTCCAACATTGTTAAGGTATGCTCACCGTTATTCTTCCCCTGTCTTATTATGCACCAAAATCTTGGTAGCGTGAGGAACTTGCTCACTATCTTTTTCTTTCTTTCTTTGTTCTCTTTTATGTAGTCACGGGTCAAGAACGAGAAAAGTAGACGTGAGTTCCTCCTTAGCTATTCACTAAAATGGCAAAGGATGGGCAAGCATTATGATGTGAGCAAGAGGGAATGCTGTGTATGTTTTGTGGAACTGCATCTTTCCGCCGTCCAATGTTCATGTTCTGCTGATCGTTACTCGTGCCTGAGCCACACGAGGAATCTCTGTGCCTGTCCGTGTGAGAGGAAGAGTTTTCGGTATCGGTACACCATCGATGAGTTGAATATTCTTGTAGAGGCGTTGGAGCAACATAAACTCAGCTCCATGTTCAGATGGGGAAACATAGTTCGCACCGGTTATGCTTCTCGTGCCATCATAAGTTCACAACCCGGAGACGAAGGCAAGAAAACGGACGAGCTTATGCCCTGTAACAACAACAACACAAGGAAAGATGTCGAAGCTGGAACTAAGGAGCAGCAGACGAATCCAATAGTGAAGGCGAGATCAATGATGGAGATACTGAACGCTAACGAGGGAAATGATGATGAACAAGGGACAGTGAAACCTTGTTCTAATAAATTAACCAGGCCATGCGATTCTCGTGGGGTCAACACAGCAAAGAAACATAAGCAAGGATGAAGGAAAAAAGGAATGTTTTGATCTTATGTAGTTTATTAAGCCGCACGATTTGCAAAAGACTGTTAAAACATTTTTTTCTTTTCTTTAATCGAGTACTTTGCTTCAGAGACTTGCATTGTAACAACAATAAAAATGGAGGAATGAAACAAAAATAATCGACGTTATGAATTCAATATGAAAATTTGAAAATCTGCTTTCCTTATTCAAAAACTAGCTGAAACTAGTTGAATTAAAACAAAAATTGCAGAGTAACTTAAGAAATTTTAAGTGGGAAGCCTCAGCCGTTGGATGTGTTGACTTTTTGTGAGCAGAGTAATTTAAGAAATTATTAAGTAGGAACGCCAGCCGTTGGATGTGATGACTTTTTGTGATCGCCGTTAGTTTTCTGGTAGTAGCGGGTTTTGTAAAAATTGCTCGAATGAGAAACGCCCACCATTTTCTCTTTGATATTAAAATAAAAATCATGCGACGGAGCGATTTCTCGTCGTCTGTGTCAGAGTTTTCTCGGCAACCTAATCACACTAACAGAGAGATTTATCCTTAGCGTAGATTTTACTCTTTCCTCGTGATATAGTTGTTTTTAATGGCGGAGACGGACGTCGGAAACGTGAATGGAAAGGAGAAAGGATCGTCGAAGCGATTGAATCTGCTGATCGGAGCTATAGCTGCCGTTCTTTTAGCCGCCGTGGTCGCTCTGTTTTTGAACTCGTCGATTTATGATTTCACCGGAAAATTATGCAATTGCGGTCAGGTTAGTAAGCGCGAATTGATATCTGTCTACTTTGAGCTCGTGATTAGGTTATAGTGTTTGTGCTTAGAGTAGTTATGATGACTTGAGAGGAACTTAGTGAATTATATTTATTTGTTAAGTAGTTTGGTTTGTTCCCTCGATTTTCAATGATGTTGGCTTGATTTCAAGGCTGAGAAGCAGAAGTACATTGGGATGGTTGAAGACTGTTGTTGTGATTACGAGACGGTGAATCAGCTGAATACTGAAGTGTTGCATCCATTGCTTCAAGACCTTGTTAAGACGCCTTTTTACCGGTACTTCAAGGTTTGGCTCCCCTTTCTTTGATCATGTAACGAGAATCTTTTTTCTGTATTTCACTTGAAACGTGGAATCTGGAGGAGGTGTATGTTTATGATTAGCTTTGAATTCGTTTTATAGGTTAAACTGTGGTGTGATTGCCCGTTTTGGCCTGATGATGGCATGTGCCGGTTGAGAGACTGTAGTGTTTGTGAATGTCCTGAGAGCGAGTTCCCTGAGCCTTTTAAGAAGCCTTTTAGCAAAGACAATCCTGTTTGCCAAGAAGGGAAACCACAAGCTGCTGTTGACCGTACCGTTGACACTAGAGCTTTCACGGGTTGGACTGTCACAGACAATCCCTGGACTAGTGATGATGAGACTGACAATGGTCTGTCTTCCTAACTTTCCTTCACGTTCTAAATTATCTTTGTTTCTTGGGTCTTGTGCATTTCGTTCGTACATTGTGTTACAAGTTGTGTTTCTAGTATTGGATCTCATGGTGTTAGATGTAGTTTTTGATGACCTAATACACATGATTGCAGATGATATGACATATGTTAATCTTCGGCTGAATCCGGAACGCTACACTGGCTATATTGGCCCGTCAGCTAGAAGGATATGGGATGCTATATACTCTGAGAATTGTCCCAAATGTAAGCTTCACTATTCCATTCCTTTTTTTTCTTTCTCGTTTTGTTTCTTTATACCCGTTTTCTCCAAGTGGCTGATCAATTCATATGGATATCTAACCCCTCCTATTATACTGGCTTCTGTTTGATGAGTAGATACATCTGAACAGTCGTGCCAAGAAGAAAAGATATTGTACAAATTGGTCTCTGGTCTTCATTCCTCTATTTCAGTTCATATAGCTTCTGATTATTTACTTGATGAAGCTAAAAACTTGGTAAGATCTGCCTCATGAATCTGTCTTGTCTTCAATGTATGTTTCTAGAGCAGAATTAGAAAATCATCCACTGATCTCCATTTTTTTTGTGTTTCAGTGGGGTCAAAACCTGACATTGTTGTATGATCGTGTGTTAAGATACCCAGATCGTGTTCGGAACCTATACTTCACATTTTTGTTTGTTCTCAGAGCAGTAACAAAGGTTAGTTACTAATCACTTTTCTTTATCTGAATCCAACGAAAAGGGGGTCAATGGTCTAGAATAATCACAATTAGTTTCTCTCCTCGCCTTCGTGATTTGTAGGCAGAAAGTTACTTGGAAGAGGCTGAATATGAGATTGGTAATGCCATCGAGGACTTGAAGACCAAATCTCTGGTTAAACAACTAGTTAGTGACCCTAAAACTAAGGCAGCTTGTCCACTACCATTTAATGAAGCTAAGCTCTGGAAGGGGCAACGTGGACCAGAACTGAAACAACAAATACAAAAACAGTTCAGAAACATAAGGTCCTTCTTGAATCCTTACATAGCCTCTTTTCCCTTCTTCTTTTTTCCAGCGTGTCTCTGGTTGTTACTGGTCTTTTCTTGAGAAATTACGTTGTCAACTGACTAGCTAAGTTAAATGCTTTATATCCATTGATGTCCTTGCAGTGCAATAATGGACTGCGTAGGCTGTGAGAAATGTCGTCTATGGGGAAAGCTCCAGATTCTAGGCCTCGGCACTGCATTGAAAATCCTTTTCACTGTCAACGGTGAAGGCAATCTGCGTCATAATGTGCGTTCCTACTCATTATGTCTGGAGAGACATTATCCAGTTTTTGAAGTCTGATGCGTTTTATATTTTCTTTACTTTTACCTGAGGCATGGCATTTTATTGACGCTACAGATATTATATTCTTGTGTTTTTTCAGCTCGAACTGCAAAGGAATGAAGTGATTGCGCTGATGAATCTGCTCAACCGATTATCTGAATCAGTGAAATTTGTTCATGAAATGAGTCCTGTGGCCGAGAGAATTGCAGGAGTCTAAGGGTGGGCAACAGATCTGTAAACGAAAAAGCCAAACCAAATCAGAACCGGTTTTCCTAGTATATAGATTCTAATTGTTTTACCCTCATAGATGATAGATCTATAGTTGTTGACTTATGGTTAATCCAACTTTTTTTTTTTTGTCACCATCATTATCTTCTTTTTTTAGTTATCGACCTTATTTTACTTCATAGTGACTAATGAATAATGAGAAACACATAAGAATTTAACATCAATTGTTCTTCAAAAGTAAGAGGTTAATTTTGCAGGAAACAGTTTTACAAAACGCCGTTGATTGGATTGCAGACCTTGTCTAGCATCCTTATTAGCGTTCAATGCCAAACCAAAGCTGAGACTTTCGTGCTTTACTGATTTTTGTGACTTATGAGAACCTGACATGAACTAAACTATGGTAATCAACGGTTTTGAAATTTGATGACATCCCGATCCTTTGAAAGTAAACGTGAAATAAATGTAAATAGTGAATGAATAGCAAAAAACTAAGCAGATGATAAGCGGTATTTATACTCACCAAAGCTGCCATTACAAAATTTTGAGCTTTGGTTTACAAGGTTGTTAAATTTTGATGATGGGAACTCAATATCATTTTGTAATTGCACAATGCAGTTTTCTTCGTTTTTATTTTGTTTTTCTGAAATTCAGTAAGGAGACTCGTAGTCCTAACTCCTAACTCTCCAGACTTGGGAGAGCCGGAGAAAAGAAAAATCCTAGAGTATAGTTGGTAATCATGCACAAACACTCAATATTTTGAACTCATTTGCAACTATGCAAGGAGGATACCAAACAAAATTACAAGTGTCTAACAATATGGAAGACGAAAAACACCTAATAAAGATACTATAAAAAGAGTTCAGCTTTTGCGGTTGACTTAGGCAAGAAATAGTGCGAGACATAAAGAGACACTATAAAGGGAATCCTATCCTCCACCTCAATGAACACACCTTTTGATTATCTGTTCTTTAATATTGCTTCACCACATAAAGCTTTTCTTTCTTTTTTACTTATTTAGTTTTCTTAATAATTGGACGATCTTTTAAACCGAACAGTAGACTAATCCCAGAATCTACAACTGCTATGTAAATTATGATGGGGAGAAAGGGAAAAAATCTATCTAACAAAAACTGATCCATGCATGGCCTAGATTTATAGACAAATTACCTCTATATCGCCTATCACTTAGGCTGCAAATGAATTATTATTTTTGGAATAAAATTATGTGAGGTGACTAATTTTTATAAATTCTACAATTTTTTTACCGTTTACCTTGAATGGTATAGAATGATCATTCATCAATTCTACACAAAATAAACAAAATTCAAAGAAAAACATCTCTTTACAGTTTGAATAAGAATGAATGAGATAAATTAATTCCATATCTTATTCATATTGTTCTATTCGTTATTATACATCCATTCCATATGGTGTTTACCATTGACAGCCTTGGTTTATTTATTATCTTACTTTGGATTTTTGTTGAATTTTGGTTACCAAGTGTTGTTTGACCAAAATAGATTTAATTACGTATAACTCGTAATTTTTTTATCTACTTATCCTAAACCTGATCATAACTACGATACAGTTTAATTTTTTTTGGTTAACTAGATATGTAGATGAAGTTTAATTTTAATTGTATTTTGGTCAAGAGATGAAGATTGATATCCTCCAAATTTTGACGTATAATCGAACTTCGGTGTCTTATGATGAGTGTGGGAATATGGAAGCCATTGTCTTGAATTCTTGATGTTTTATTTTTCTTGTAGCGTTACGGTATATAAAATTGCATGGCAAAAAGATTTGAGAACTTTTCTTTTTTATGCCTCCTTTATAAAAAGTTTAAGTCTTTCGAATTTTCATCGCTTCCAGAAAAGATAGTGTTTTTGAAGAACAAAAGATAATAAAAGGTAGTGGGAACAGACAAAGGCCATTGATAAAAAAAACGCTCGTCCTCCGATGTGAGAAAATATTAATCTTCATGAAGTATTTTATTTCATTCTCTTACCTTTGGCTCAAACTTTTCTTCTTTCCCTACTTTTCCCTTTGGTGCCTTTAAATTTGAATATTGATGTATCCAAGTTAAGTTGGTAGCTGCAAACTACTCCATAGCTGTCATGTCATGGGTGATACCAAATGCTTTCTATTAGTGATGGTGAAAGTTTCCATTGTTATAGCGGTATACCCGTATTTGTAATATTTCGTCTGCTTTTTTCTACATATTAGCTTAATCTCACATAAAAGTGTACTGATAATACTTTTTTGCTAGTAGGTCACCCATATTTTATATGGGTTAAACACTATTAATATTAAAATTTTCGGAGAAAAGACGCTAGAAAAAATGCATATTTGTAATATAAATACTCAAATGAAGTCTTTTAATAAATGATTTGTCATGCACAAACAGTATATGTAGAATTCGGACATTATATACATACACTCACAAATTGTGATGGTCTCATCGGTACATACATATCATTACCCTGACGGTGTGACTCCATCATAGTCCACACTCCACACTATCATATCGATTTCCCTATGATGCCACTTTATAACGTCCTCATGATCGTTTCCGTCCATAAATAATCTATATACATCACGTTTGACCTTTAACGCAACTAATATTCATGATTAGTCATGATTCATTAGGTGCATATATATAAAACATAAACGGACCAACACGATCTTATATTAACATATTTGCAACAAAAAAGATCTTATATTAACATACAGTCATCCATTTAATTATATGCAACTGGAAAATTAAGGATATGTTTCTATTTAATAATTTAAAGTTGAAGTTAACGTCAAAAAGAGGAGCCATCCGAGAATAGTGTTGAGAGGATTTTGCTAACGTTATGTGTGTTTGACCAGATAACATTGACCGCTCGAGCCCTTCGGCTTACGTCCTTCAAAGCTTTTTGTGTGGCCTTATTCGACAATCCTACAAAAACCAAAACACTTCGAAAATCTCTCCAAGACACACACGACACCTCTTGGATACACAAATTGACCTATTCGTGTTTGATATGTTAATAATAGTTTAAAATCTTTAATACAAACAAATAATCTCATTAATCGAGTTTGACAAAAGAAGACGACTGCCCCAATGAGAATAGTTTTGTGAAGTCCTTTCTATTTATTATTCAGATATCAAACTTAAAAGTATGAATAGTTTAGATCCTAATTAATTTCACTTTTCTCTTCAAATTGGTTATTATCTAACCGCAAGAATACGGAACCAAATCTGAAAAAAGTGGTCTAGTGGTTCTAAAATCATTGGAGTAATATTATAGATTAGTATTTTACGAGCTTAAATATTTTTTTTGTATATCGTTTTGTTAATGGGTCTACGGTGCTGTACGCTAGCTGAGTTATTCGTCAAGGATTTGTAAAAACTCTCGTTGAAATTTCCATGTTTAGCAATATTCAACCAATATAGTCAACACAAACCGAACATTTAGCGACAATCTGTCACCTACTTCTAGTTTAGAAAATTGGATGTAGCTGCTTCTTCAAGGATCCAAATTCGATGTGTATAGTGCTCGGTATTAAAATAAAATACGAGACCTCAAATCCCACGGTTAAAGCAATATAGAATTCCATAGAATATTTCAACGTAGTAAACAGTTATTGTAAAAATGTGGCAATGCTTTTTCCATGTGATGGATGAGATCAGGATATTTACTATTAGTAGTCTAACTCATAACCACCAAAGTTTAGATCTAATAAAATGCATGCTGTTGGAAAAAAAAACACCTAGTAGTATTAAGACTTAGGAAAGTAACATTAAGGAACAATTAACTGCGAGGGAAAATTAGCCGCCGCATAACTATTTATGTGAGAAAAAATTATATTCATATTGGTTGAGTTCTAGCCTCTAGGGTTGATGAAAAAACACTAGTTACACATAAATGATTTAGGGTTAAGAACTTATAATTATAAGTTGGACACGCTATTATTATATGTGGAAAATCTCACCTTTTTTGAAAGAAGTATGATCACTCTCGTCGTGAAATTCAATGGGCATGCATGGTATAAATTGATGTATATATTGTTTAAAACAATGCATCAAAGCCGTGTACGCATCATAAGTCGTTTTCATTTGTTTTAGAAGAGCAACCCTGGGTCCAACTTATGTTATCACTGCATTTTTTGTTAGTGATCAGTGCGTAGAGTTTTGTGATTGCTTTAGTGTAGATGTTTCACGATTGTTTGGTGTTTCTGCGATATATATACAATCTTCCAAGCGACATCTGATTCATCGACGTACGGAAATTATTGTGTCTCGTCAGTTTATGTGGCTCATGATTGTTATCTTCTCATTTTGCCGAGGGAATGATCTTTATTACGACTATGCATAGTTTTGGTCCCGTAGTGTTTTATTAACGGACGCACCACAATATTGACTTTAATTGTATTCCCTACTTTTCGAGATAAAGTAGAAACTTTTGTTGAACCCTATCACGTTTTTACCAACGAGCAACTTGCACACATTTCTATTGTTTAGTGGCTGATTTCGAAATATTTACTAAAAACGAAAAAAGCTGAGCCTTTTTTAAGTTTTTATTAAAAAGGTCGTTGATGTAGGTATAGGTAGTTGTTAGCTTTATTACTAACATATGTTTTGCCTTTTTTTGTTGCCATTTATTTTTACGTATTTGTTATTTTTTTGGTTTGAAATAAATATAATGTAAATTTACAAACTATAGGAAAATGGATCTATAAGGTCTTGTCATTATATGTTAAGACACAAATTATTAACAAATTATTCATATGTTAGATATTACTAAAATTAGAGTTTGAAATTTTATATTTTTTGGACCAATTTATGTTCCTAATTTATCAAATAAAATTTATCAGATTTTTAAAATGTTAAATGACAAATTAATGACTTTTACAACTTTAGAAAATCTCCTAGATGCAATAAAACAAGAATAAAAATATAATTGACATCTTCGTTTGAAGCTCTTCTAACTATAAATTAAGAAAAAGAAATATTCGCTCATCAGAACTCTAATTATTTAATTTTTAATAAAAAAACAAAAGAGAAGATACTCCATTTTGTAAAATAATTTAACAAGTTCAACTATAGGTATATTATATATATATATATATATATCAATATATATCTCTATTATATTAAAACAAGATATTTTTTTGAAATTTTTTTAGTTAATATTTGATTTACATAAAATGTTATTAAATACTAATGATTTAATTAAATTTTATTATAAATAACTATGAAATATAACATTATCTCTAATAAACATTTTTTCAAACAATAAAATTATTAAATATGTATCTAAACAATTTAAAATAATGAATCTCACTTTTTAATTAATTAAAAATAAAAATAAAAAATTATAAAATTTTAATCAAATAAATAATTAAATAATATAATACATCAACTATTTTAATAAATAATAAAATCAAATATTAGTACACATATACATATAACTTTGAATATATTTCAACTAATAAAATAAAAAATATGCATAAATTTTAAATATAATATTAATAAATTATAATTTATAAATATAAATTATTAATTTAGAAAAACTAAAACTTTAAAAATTGGATCAATATATTTTGTAATTTCATAAACTGAGAATATTAAAATAATAAATATACATCTATGTATTGCTCAATTATATAGTTGATTTAACTTTTATAATTACAGCTTTTTATAGTTTCTATTGTGAAAATATTAAAATAATTATAAGATGAATTAAGTTAATTTATAAATCTATTTAATTATAAATATATTAAAATAGCTAATACGAAATAATTTGTTATAATATTTTCATTTTTTAAAGATATAACGATAGTAATAGAAAATATTAATTTATATGACTATATTATTCATAAAAAATTATTAAACATAAAAAAAATCCCATAAAAATTATTTTATATATTTATATTACAATTACAAACTATATAAAAAGAAAAATGGAAACTGAGATGAAGGCATGAATTAGGGGGGATTATGAAGGGATGTAAAAGGGAGATGAAGTTAGTGCACGTGTGCTCCAAAAACCTCATCATCACAGTGTCATGTGCAAAATCAAATAAAAACTCACTTATCATTATTAATCGCACCAAACGTATTATAAAAGTTAAAACCATCGTTAATTCAATTGTTTCCATCATTCTACTTCCTCTCATCATTTCACCTCCTCTCATCATACCTTCTATTTTCTTCCCAACGTATGTGTTTTCCTTCATAGCCATATATTTCTTTTACAATATTGTTTAATGATTCGTATTAGCTTCATCATTGCCTTACTATCCTAATTTACACCAGTTATTTTCTTTTAATTTCACAGTCACATACATTTGGCAATAGTTAATGAAGTGGAAAAAAAAAAGTAAAACAACATTATTAAGAAGACCCAAAGCAAAGGTCAAAATGATTTAGATGACATAAAGCAGAAGCATTTAATTTAACTTTATGGTATCGCTTTTCTTTTTCTATTCTTGGATTTAATTAACAAAGACCCAAAACAAAGGTCAATATAGTCGCAAATCTCAAAGCCCCTTTACTCTCCATCTCTTCTTCTTCTTCTTCTTCACTCTCTCTCTCTCTCTCGTCACCACCAACTTAACACTTCCACTGACTCATCTCCTACTCATCAGTAGAAACACTTCTCTCTTTTGATTCCATACTTCAAACTTCTCTCTGCGTTCTTTTTCTTTCTTCTTTGTGTGGTTCTCGTTTTGGTCTCTTACTGTTTCTAGGTTTACTCTATCCGAAGAATGGGAAGTAAATGGAGGAAGATGAAACTGGCCTTGGGTCTGAATCTCTGCACTTACCTCCCAAGAACCCTAGAGGAACCTCCTGCTGCTCTGAATTCCACAGAGAGATTATCCGATGTTGCTCTGCTCTCTCCTCTTAACTGGCCCATGACCCCAACACCTTCCTCTCACGGTCTCAAATTATCCAGAAACAGCTCTAAATCTTCCAAGGTTTGTTTTTTTTACAAGACCCACTTTCTCAAATCTTGTTTCCACTTCCTGTTTTTGGTTCTGTCTATATGAGTTGACTTTGGATATGAGTTTGTCTTCTTCTTGTTTTGTTTTGTTTTTGTTTCTTCTCCTTATCTTAATTTAAAAATCACTCTTAGTTATTATGTTTGAGTGTTGTTTCTTGTGCAAATGGAAATATGGAATCTCGAATTTGATTTTTGTTTTCTTTGTTACTATGGTGCTAAGAGCTATTGAATCTGGGAAATGCTAAAGAAAAAACCTTTCCAACACTTCTGTTTGTAACTGTCACAAAGGGGAATTTTTTTAATTTCTCTGTATATCTACCTGCTTAAAAGTACTTACTTTCGGTTTGTTTCTTGACATAGTGATTGTCTTAAAACTGGCTACTTTGATTAGTTTCTTTGTCTTTCTTTTCTCTTATGAAGTTATTAAACCTGTAGAACATGGGCTATTGCTTATTGCTTGATTGTTATTTTATGAGCAGACATGTTCTATATGCTTGAATAAGATGAAAGAAGGAGGAGGACACGCGATTTTCACAGCAGAGTGCTCTCACTCGTTTCATTTTCACTGCATTGCTTCAAATGTGAAACATGGGAACCAAGTTTGCCCAGTGTGCCGTGCGAAATGGAAAGAGATACCGATGCAGCACCCAAGTTTCGACCCTCCTTATCTCTTTGCTCGGCCTTACAACAATGATGCAGCTATTAGCCTCGTCCACCGCTTACCTACTCCTCGTCGAGTCATGAATCAAGGACGAGTTCTGGCTCCTGAGCCGTCTATTTTCAATGACGATGAACGTTTAGAGCAGCAGCTTGTATTTTCCGGGAAGAACTATAGTGATGATGCTTTGGAGAACAATCATCCTGTAAGAATGATGGACTTGAAAATATATCCCGAGGTTTCAGCTGTACCACGAGCTGAGTCTCGTGAGAAGTTTTCTGTATTGGTGCATCTTAGAGCTGCTGCTATGGTGACTGGAAGTGCAAACTCCCTCGGCAATCAGATTTCTCGGTATCCTCGAGCTCCAGTTGATCTTGTCACAGTGCTTGACATCAGTGGTAGCATGGCGGGAACTAAACTGGCTCTGCTCAAACGAGCAATGGGTTTTGTGATTCAGAACCTTGGTTCAAATGATAGGCTGTCGGTTATTGCTTTCTCTTCGACTGCTCGTCGTCTATTCCCTTTGACCAAGATGTCTGATGGTGGAAGGCATCGAGCCCTTCAAGCTGTGAACTCATTGGTTGCAAATGGTGGGACTAACATCGCTGAAGGTCTTAGGAAAGGTGTCAAGGTGATGGAAGATCGAAGAGATAAAAACCCTGTTGCTAGCATTATCCTTTTGTCTGATGGGCGCGATACATATACCATGAACCAGCCTGATCCAGATTACAAGTTGTTGCTTCCTTTGTCTATGCACGGTTGTGAAAGCAAGCGGTTTCAAATCCCAGTTCATTCTTTTGGTTTCGGAGCAGACCATGATGCTTCACTGATGCATTCTGTCTCTGAAACCTCTGGGGGAACATTCTCTTTCATTGAGAGCGAATCTGTGATCCAGGATGCTCTTGCACAGTGCATTGGTGGACTTTTGAGCGTTGCGGTACAGGAGCTACGGTTAGAGATCGATGGTTTGTGCTCAGATGTTCATCTCAGCTCGATAAAAGCTGGAAGTTACCCAAGCCTTGTCACTGGTGATGGTCGGTCAGGCCGTGTCGACATTGGCGATCTTTATGCTGATGAAGAGAGGGATTTCTTGATTTCTATCAACATCCCTGCTCAGAGAGGTGGAGACGAGACACCGCTTCTGAAATTGAGATGTGTCTACAAAGATCTTTTGACAAAGGAGATAGTGACGCTTCAGAGTCATGTGCTTAAGATCCACAGACCAGAAACCGTTGGTCAAGAAGTTGTTGTGTCCATCGAAGTGGACAGGCAAAGAAACAGATTTCTAGCCGCGGAGGCAATGGTAAAGGCGAGAGCTTTAGCCGAGGGAGAAGATTTAGCCGCAGCTGTCACCGTTATTCAGGATTTTAGACATGTTTTAGCAGAGACGGTCTCAGCAAAATCGAATGACGGGTTCTGTGTCGCTTTGGACAGAGAGATGAAGGAAATGCAAGAAAGAATGGCAAGTAGGCATGTCTACGAAGTATCGGGAAGAGCATACATTCTCTCTGGACTTAGTTCACACTCATGGCAAAGAGCAACATCGAGAGGAGAATCAGGAGACGGTTCGAGCTTTGTGCAGGCTTATTACCAAACTCCATCAATGGTTGAGATGCTACACCGATCGCAAGCCACATCACATCATAGACTCATCCAGCCGTTGCTATCATATGTATCTCAACCAAAGCCGAGGTGAAAATGTCAGAAACCTATGTCTTAGCTGTAAAATGTTCCAGCTTTTTTGGTCTCTTTTTGGGGGGTTTTTTCTGTAAAGAAATAAGAAAAAGCAGGCAAAGGGGTTTGAAATGTGAATCTTAAGTGGGTTTATTAGAGGGTCTTACAAATTTGGCAATTTTTATGGTTTTGTACCTTGATGTTGTTTCAACTTCTCATGTAATGTGTGTATATCGTATGTATGAATTTTGGGTATAAAAGCTTTGTTCAGAAGTTAGAATACATATGTAGTTTCAGTTTTGGGGGAAAAGAAAGCAGTGATTATTTTAGATTCTAATACTTCCTTGTAACTGAAAAACTGCACGAAGGGGTAGTAGGTAGAAATCAGTAAAAATGTGTTTATTGGATCTGATGGACCGCAACAGACTTCTTTACTACTCTACTATGGACTTACTTTTGTAATTTGGGCTCTTCGGGTTTTTTTGTTTGTTTTGACATAATCCTAACATTCGGGGTTTTCTAATTTTATTGCTTGAATCTATATATAAATTTGTGTGTGATGTCACCAAAAAATTTACCAACACGTGAATTGTGCATGATCATTGATCAACCCCTGCAGCATAAGTTTTAAATCACGTCCGTAAGGGTAATAAATTGCTTCCATTTGTTAATGTAGATTTACATGCGTTTAAGACTTCATCTACGTTGTAGTACCATTTTAAAATATTATTTTTGAAAAGAATCTGCAAAACGTTACTTGCTTTTATTTTTTTTATTACGTTTATCAAACCCACACACTAGAGAATTCAAAAAAAAAAAAAATTCTCAGACAAATCAAAATAAATAATTTACAGCAACATAATTTAAGTAGTAAGAGCATGATTATCACTGGTGTTATATAGGGATTTTAATTCATTTTTTAATTAAAAAAAAAAAGAAAAAGTGAGAAGAGAAAGAAAGAACGCTTCTAAACAGATACTTTGGAAACTTTTTTTTAGAACTTTAACATACTTAATTATTTTTTGATTAGTTCAACGCTTTTTAATTTAATAAAATTATAAAAATACAATAAAATAATAATATAAATTTTATCAGAACCTTATTTTAAACATATTAGCGATAATTGTGGTCTAACATACATATTGTACTGTACCTACAACATCTTTGTATGTAAGACAAGAATTGATTGCACAATAAAGATACGTTCAGAGTTCCGTCCCTCTGAGACATTTAGTTTAAGTGTGAATTAATGTAAGACCTTGAGCTTCAGTGATAGTTTAAGATCCTACGGTTTGGAATTTATTAGGGAATATTCTACAATTTTAAAAGTAACGTACATATGATATTGTGAAAATACTCTTCTTTACTCTTAACTAAAATGTAAAATCGGAATGATAAAATAAAGGGTTTTTCTTATTGTATTTTATTTAATTTTGTTTTCCCTTATTGCTATTTAATTACTTTCTCTTGGATACATTTTTAAAAAAATCCATGGAGTAATCCGAATTATTAACACCCTGATAATTCCTCCAAAACTGTTCAATACATACTCACATGAACCTAATTACTTCCTATTTTAACCGGTGGAAGTAATTAATTGTAAAACATGTTTATTTAATTTCATAGAAAAACTTATTTGAAAATATATAATACGAAACCTCATATCCAGAACGTAAAATATATATCATTAAAACCAATGAGTAAGTATTCATAATGCTAATATATCATGCAAGTATGCTTTCTTTTTCCCATCCATAACGCACACAAACACATTACTAGATCCGAATTTGGATTATGTCAGAGTGGTGAGTGGTGATATATACTAATATAAATTTCTAAATTAAAACATTACAATAATCTCATACATCAATTTTTACAATATTGAGATATTATATATATCAAATGTGTGCAACTAACACGACAGCTACTATTTAAGAACATTTATTATGAACACATTTATCAGATTCCACATAAGTGTGTACACCAAAAGATAAGGGACTCTATATAAAATCAATTTTCGGTGTGCGTATTTAAGTTGTTCTATAAGGTCCATAACTTCTTAACTCTCACCGATTTGGTTGTTAGAATTTTTAAGAGTAGTATTATCGCTGGTATCTAAAAGAATATCTATTTATTAAAATAATAAATAAAATTGAAAAAGGAAAAAAGAGAAAATAAAACTTTACCAAAAAGTTTTTTTATTAGAACTTCTTCAATCACGTTAAAAAACCTCTAGTTATACTTGTTAATTTTTTATTGCTTCAATTTATTTTTATAATTAATATTTAATTATTTAACTGAATCATGTAAAAAATATTAATGAAATATTGATAGGAAACTTTTGTTCAGAAACTTACCGATAATCTTGCTCTAACGGTCCCAATACGATGAGTATTAATAGATAGTACGTTTCGTATGACATGCGTACAAAGTACACACTTTGGGATAATAATTGTAGACTAGACTGGGAAATATTTTTACTAAACCAATCAATATACATCTCACCCAAAAAACTTAATTAATGATTATGCATAATGTTTATAGTCAATCAAACAGTTAACTTTTTTTCCCTCTACAACTCACACAAACACTCTACGTACTACAGTTATATTTAGAATCATTTGTTACGAATCTCAATTGTGTAGTGGATACACCTACCAACATTTAGCATTTACTGTGAACACATCTATCAGATTCTTGTACACCAAGCGTTACGTGACTCTATTTGATTTTTATATCCCAAGGTCGATACCAAGCATGGGTCTCTACGATTGCGCCGTCTTTGTCAGTTCAATTGGAATTGGTTTGTTTTGAATATTTTGATGTTATAAGTTGTTCTTTCGCATGACGTAATAAGTTTACACCAAAAATTGTTTAGCGTAATTTAAAATTTTTGTTTTCTGCATTTAATGACTAATGTGAATTTTTCTAAAAGTAGCTTATTTCAATAGTTAAGATACGAAAGTTCGATATATGCGCCGTTCAGTATCGTCATGGCTAAACACAATTCAGAGCGAACACAATTTATCTTCCCCGTCCACTATATATGGATGCCGAGTTGGTGACTTTGAAGGTACAATTAATTACCAACTTTGGCAAGATTTTCTCTCTCCGATTTTATGTGAAGGCGACCTTCGTCTGAGAGTCATGAACCCTTCTCGTCTAAAATGTAACTAGGACATCGGAAACAATATTAACTCTAGTTATTTATTTATAGACGCAAGGGATTGACATGTTAAGGAAAAAAACGAACCTAAGAAATGATTCTTCTGAATTTCTCTACAAAATTTGAAATCTAAGATGCTGCTATTAATTGAACTTCAACAAGGAAAGCATAGTGTATATATATCATACAAACAAAAACAAACCAACATATAATTATTATATTTACGACACAAACCAACACATACAATTGAATTTGATTTTTCCATTATAAGGGGCTATAGCTCCATGAGCAAAAGCTCCTGTCATGATGAATCCTGCAATGTATTGGTGATGGGTATATAACGCAGCTTGAGTCGTAAAATCTTGCGCTATGAATGCATAAGCAGGTAAAGAGTACATGTGTTGAGCTACCAAGGAAGTAATAACTCCTAAGGAGGTTGATCAGTCCCAATTTGAAGGTGACAGAGATAGTAAAAGAACCGCCCCTCTAATACACATTTATAGCCACGACTTCAAAAGATGCGGTCGTTGTCGAAATAAGAGGGAGACGACATGGCGAGAGAGACAGCAACAAACTATTTTATATTCTATTTTGTAGTCCATATATATCAAGTTGTAGCGGATACACCTAACAATTTTTAGCATTTATTGTGTACATATTTTATCAGATTCTAGCAAACGGTACAAATTTGGTTTGAGAAAAAGTTAGACTGTTTGATTTCCAGATCCCGAGATTGATAGCCAGCAGAGGTCTAACGATAATAACGTCTTTGTCAGTTCCATTGGATTCGATTCGTTCATACGTCACAACTTTATACAAAACTTTGGTTCATTCACAACTTTAATATTTTTTCGCATTTTAACGTGACTTTTTTTTACAAGTAGCTTCTTCCGATCGTCAACGAACGGATGTTCGTTTTATGGGCCTTTCAGTATCGTCATGGTTAATCATCATTCAGAGTGAACACTGCTTATCTCCCCCGTCCTCTACACATGGAGGCGGAGTTGGCTTGACAACAAATTGTCTATATATTTCCGAATGGCACCTTCACCAGCCGTCGGAGAGTCCTGGGTGGAACCATTCTCGTCAGGAATGTTACTGGCAAGGGACATCGAAAACAGTTTTAACTAGTATTAGTTATCTATTTATGTCTTGTCTTTAATCACTACGAGTTTACCAACTTCTTTCATTTAAGATCCGAATTTTTAACTAATGCATCATGCATGCTATTCAAGTATTTAAAAGTGATCTCTTCATACAAGATATTTTTAAAAATGATAGAACTGTTACACTTTTTAATATAATTTAGTCAAAATATATAAGGAATATATAAAGAAAAGATAACGTAACTTATATATAGTATATATAGAACAACTTGTAATACAATTAGTAAATACTATTATATTCATAATTTAACATAAAAACTGCAGAGAAAATATGTACCCCCCCCCCCCCCCCCCCCCCNTCTTAATAATAATACAAGCACTGAGGCAGTAAATTCAATAAAACATAACAAAAATCACATATATAACAAAATCAAACCGTTCTACCAACACTATTTAACCAAGAGGGATAGTATGGGAAAAATAAATCCGACTGCTACTATAAGAGAGAAGTGTGGCTAAAGGCAAGGTTGAGAAATAGCCAAAAACAAGAGGGAGAAAATATGGCGAGGGAGAAGCAAGAGACAACAAAAATGGAGCCGCTTAGTCCGGTGTCCCAGCTGTTCGTTTCGCGGGGTTTCTACGGCGTCGTTGTCTTTACTCTAGGGTTTAAAACTAGATGCAACCCATCCGCCATTGTTGAAGGTATCAAGAACACATGGATCAAGCTTCCCCGCTTCTCTAGCAAAGTGGTACATACCTTAACTGTTACATTTTTCTTAAGTCACCAAATGCAGAAGATATATTTTATAGATACCTAACCATTTCAATATAATCTTACACATATTTCACTTTTCTAGGAGATTTCATTGTATATATATATGCATAACAGATATATTTGATCAAACGTTCTCATTTAACAAGATATAAATTATATGGGTTTCCTCGTGCTCAAAAAATTTCATAATGTCATTTCTCTCTCTATATGTATTTTTTATATGTTGTTATAATTAATTGTGAAGAGCAGATATCAATCTGATCATATTTAAAATGTTTCAGGAGATAGATGATAAGAAAAATGGAGAAGCTGTTTGGGTTCCCGTAAGTGTTCGAGTGGAAGATCATGTTGTTATTCCCGACCTTGATCATTCCACCATTGAAAATCCTGATGAATTTATAGAAGACTATACATCAAACATAGCCAATACTCCAATGGACATGTCCAAACCTTTATGGGAATTTCATATACTGAATATAAAGACATCAAATGCAGAATCTTTAGGTATAGGAAAATTTCATCATTCACTGGGTGATGGGATGTCGCTTATGTCTCTTCTATATGCTAGTTCACGAAAAATATCAGACCCCAACTCTCTTCCTAGTACAGCAACTACAAGACAACATGTTGAATCCAATACTAGATGCTGGTTGGTTGTCAAACTTTGGTTTATTATATTAGCCATTTTCACAACTTCTGTTGAAATATTCAAGTCTCTCCTCACACTATGTTTTATGCGGGATACCAAAACTCCTCTTTCGGGTAATTTGAGAGATGAAATTCAATCTAGAAAAATTATCCATCGGATAATAAGCTTTGATGATATCAAATTCGTGAAGAATGCAATGGAAATGGTAAATATTAGTATTTATTACTATTTTTTAATACCAATTATTAATTTTGTTTTTGTACATTAAAAACTTGTTAATTTTTGTTGTTTTGTAGAAAGTGAACGATGTTTTTCTTGGAATAACACAAGCAGGTCTTTCGAGATATTTAAGTAGAAAATATGGTAATTTAAATTCCTTCAATTTATATTTGACACCATTGTCTTAATATATTTCGTTTTTGTGACAAAATAACTATTCTAATATTTTACTAACAGAACTTTCTATATTTGATATTTTCTAACAAACAATAAAGATCCAATGGTCGGGAAGAAAACAAACTTAGAAAAAACCCGTCTCCGTGGAACAGTAGCTGTAAATCTACGACCAGATACAAAAATCGAGGTAAAATCAATATAACCATCATAATTGTATTTTAATTATAAGAAAATATTTAAAATTAATTAGGATGTAAAAAACTTAATAAAATATAAAATTGTAGGATCTCGTGGAAATGATGACCAAAGGTTCAAAATGTAGATGGGGAAATTTCATAGGCATTGTTATATTTACTTTATCAATAAAATCTGAAGACAATCCACTGGAATATATTCGGAGAGCCAAAGCTATTATGGATATGAAAAAAATCTCCATGGAATCAATTATCTTATATGGAATCATCAAATTTACCATGAAAATATTTGGAGAAAAGGTAAAATATAAAATACAGAATATCAATTATTTCATCCATATAATGTATATACTTATGCAAGTAAATAAAAAAAAAAAAATTAATGACAGGTAACAGAAACTATTGTTAAGAGGATATTTCAACATACAACATTGACATTTTCAAATGTATTGGGTCCAAACGAAGAAATAAGTTTTTTTGACCATCCCATGTCTTACGTAGCAGCAAGCGCATTATTTGGACCACAAGTAAGTATCAGTACTTGTACTTGTCCTAATCTGGTTTTTTTTTCCTTTCTTATTTGTCCAAAATCATATACAATTCTGATGACACTAATTAATTGACTTATGTTTGTGTCTGTGGTTGGACTAGGCTCTTATTATCCATTTTGTAAGCTACGTAGACAAGATAATCATCAATCTAGCTGTTGACACAGCAGTGATTCCAGACCCTCATTTATTATGTGATGATTTGATAGAGTCCCTCCAAATAATCAAACTTGCTGTCTTGGAGAAAGGAGTTCATAAAATGGAGGTTTAAGATATGTATCACTACTATATTCGGTTACTACAATCTAGTGAAATGGAGGTTTAAGATATGTATCATTACGCCCAATACATGTTATAAAGAGAAATAAAGAAGAATATGGCAAAAAGTTAAGCCTAGAAGAGCCCCTCTCTCTAGCTTATTTTTTCTATTTAAGAGATGTCCATGAAACAGGCTCTAAACGGCTTAAGATAAAAAAAAAAAGAATGAAGCTCTAGTTGTATACAACAAACGAGTCTCACAACCCTAAGGATTAGCCCTTGAGAGACTCTATATCACTCAGCGTTTCAAAACTTGTTACCTTAAGTGAACCTTCTTGTTCTCTAAGTGTCATACACAGCATAATTGCTTCTCTTCTTTCTTCTTAATCCCAAGTGCTTCTCCATCTTGATTAAGTTTTCTTCATGTTGGATCACATCCTCACAGCGAACCCCAAAAATTGTGACGAATCATTATAAAAATCGATTTATCTCATCCTAGAAGCTCAAAATCGTGATGTGTGGATCAGTTTCCCATCGTCACGAAGAAAAATAACTCAATTTTGAGACACCATGCCCTAAAAATCAAGTATCATTCATCTCCCTATGTGTTCTTCTAACAAAACGCATTGCCGTTGCTTTGTACGCACGTTAGCTTAGGGAGCCGTTTTCCGCTTTTCCTATTTTTGGCAAAGGTTTTATAGTTTCTTCTCCCTTTTTTTTACACGTATCATCCTGCTTCCTGACAGTGATCGCTCATGGATCGAACCGATTTGTCAATAAAAAAGGGAGAGATGCGCTGCGAAGAAACATGGAGATGGCCGTGTCATCAAAAGTTCGTTCTCTGTTCTCTCCAAGTGTTATATATTTATGGACCTTTGAAACGCACGACGAAGAAGAGAGTCCCCAGTAAATAGAGAAATCTGATAAAATAATACCTTTAGCAGTAATTGTTCAAATAAGAAGAAGAGGTGGTCTTGAGTCTCCTGGATGAACAGAAGTCGGAGCTCGAAGAAAACCACGTTTCCAACTTGCCATACGAGATGCTGTAGTCTGTAGAGAGTCGATCATTGGTTGGGAGCCAGGATAGAAAGGCATACTTTGGAGTAAACCGTAAACTTAGATGAAAATAGACAGAAGCGGCATTTCCAGCCTACAGACTGTCAGATCACCGGACAAGCAAAGAGTTTCCGGCGATACAAACCTTTAAAAGTTATAATGCGTTTATGGTCCGAAATATTATAGACAGTAATTTAACATTTTACCAAAAAAAATATTATAGACAGTAGCATTTATGCAAGACAAACAAACGTAGACCACAAGCACCACTAACATATTTACATGATCAGAGCTATTTCATCAACAAGCGGCATTCGATTTTTTCCTCCCTTTTCCTCGGATTTTACCAGAACTGTTCAAGAGCTGGTGAATTATTGTTGCTCAAGAGTTTCATCATGAAGTTAAACCTCATGTCTGGAGATGTCTTTGGCTGTGGCCAATTCGCTCCTTCGGGGATCTTGATGCATCTGTAACCTTGATCTTTGTAAAGTTTGGTGGCTCCTAAGTTGTTGAGATCACAGTGAAGGCCGATAGCCCGACATCCCCAGTTCTTGGCTAAAGCCTCTGCTTTCCAAATGAGTTTCTTCGCTATTCCCTTGCGCCGGAAACTCTCTCTAACCGCCACGTTTGATATATAAGCAATACCCGTCCTGAAACAACAGATGACAAGATCATCCTCTAGCCGAAAGTATGAATCTTTCTAAAACCACCAAGTCAGCTAAAGATCCCAAAACTTAAGCAGAGAGCTGCTTGACCAGAGAAGTACAAGATAAGAAAAAACCGAACCTTCTCTGGCGAAGAGGTCCTTTCCTTGGAAGGTAATCGGCGACGGTATCCACAGTCAAGATTCCAGCTACATAACCTTTGTTTAAGCTGATCTTTGCATCAAAAGCTCCAATCTTGAAATCTCGACTTCCAATGCAGATGGTTTCATCAACTGAGCTACCTATCACAGCGACTAAACAAATCCTCTGGCACCCTGGTGGAACAGAAAACCCCATTATCATCGCCATCAACCTATCTACCCTCAGGACAACATCAAGCGGGAAAGAATAGCCAGGGAAGAAGGAGCTGCAGTGAGTCTCTGCCACTTCCCAACAGTCCTCCAATCTTGCTTCCCTAACAACGATTTCAGGTGAAACCGCTGGAAAAAGATCAACGATTTGACTTGCATTGCATGCTCCTATATACAAAACACACACAAAAACAGCAACTTTATCATCCACACTGATGAATCAAAGCAAAGTCGTCTCTTTGCAGCGATTCTCCTAAACTTTGACTATCATTGTTCTTCAAAGACTCACTGTGACAGAGCTCTCAGGTTTATGAATTACAATAAAACAGTTCATCTGCTCAAATCACACAAAACAATCAGTTCTTTCGTTTGTTCTAAGCTCTAAAGAGTGAATCTAAATCAATCTAAACCAAAGCTAACTCCTTTCTCTCCAGAGCTGAGTCTAATAGCTAACGGCGAATCAGAGGTCAAACCTGGTTTGGTCGACGGAGTATGAGAGATAGAAACCGTCGGGGAGAGAAGGAAGAGAGACGAGTGGCGTCTCCGACGATGGGGAGAGAAGTGAGAGATTCCTGAAGAGGAGAAGAAGCGGCCATAGCAGTTGTGCTTGATTAAAGCTGATGGGGATACCTCCGTCGTCCCCAACGGCGTGCTCCGCATTTCTCAGTTCGCCGCACTAATTCCGGACTGGCCGGTTCAACCGGTCAATTTCGTTCAATAGAAATAAAATCTTCTTCTCCTTTAGTCAAAAATCTATTATTAATAAATTCAATTTAGAGAAAATAAGAAAGGAGAGTATATTTCTTCCACCAATTCCCAACGTTTCTTACACTAACCAAAGTGCGGTCAATTTTAATTGGAACGTTAAAAGATTTTAGAATAAAGAAAAATTCATACTTATATGTCACCATCATCACCATACTACCACCATTATTACTATCATAATATCATATCATCAACATCATCATCCATCTTCCCATCAGCATGTTCATGCCAACACAAATATCATCATTCTCGTTTATCATCACCACCATCATCATGTCACTGTCAGTCTGACTCACTACCACCACCATCATCATAGCATCAACACACATCATCATCATACAATAACCATCATCATCTTTTTCCAAAAAAGTATGTTTAGTAATTTATATTTTACAAAGAAATATGCGTTATATTTGAATTTTACAAAGTATAGTGAAACATTATTTTGTATTTCATTCTATAAAGCCACCTATGGTGGGAACTATGCTTGGTTTGTATTTATAATACTTCGGCAGAACTTAAGTATTGACATTTAACAGATTTTATCGATTTTGAAGTCTGCTTTCTATTTGGATTTTTGAAAGTAAACTACCTTCTGATTATTTTTCTTTGTATTTCATAATATACTTGAGCAGATTTCTGTGACAACTTCCAGTTATTTAGCCACAGGATTGTAAGTTAATCTGCTTAGAAATTTTCAGTTATTTACCTATTATCTTGATCTGTCAGTTTTTTTCTTTCTGTAAATTATCATCAAATTTTCTGTCATAGTCCATCAACATCAGTTGTTCTACTATATTCTGCAGTTACCAGTTAGCCTTTTTTTTGTCTATACATTTGTTTTCCGATAAAGTGTCTATATAGATTGGTTATATCTACAAATTGGTTAGACTGCAGTTTTTAAATCATGTTTAAAAACAAATTCTACAATCAAATTACCCCATGCACACAAGAAAAAAGTAATTAACAGTTCACTAATGCAAAACGTCCAAAATCAGAAACGAATCTCACTTATTCACTTTAAAGTCGACACTAAAACTTATCATAGCTTTGAAATAGCAAAAGACCACCATCCCAATCCCAAAACAAAAAACATTAAATCGTTGTCTCTGAATTTTCAAAACTTACATCTAAATTATGAGAAACATACAAAAGGGAAATTGTAGGAAAGAAATTTCAGAAGGAAAAAAAAAAAGTTGATGTAGACAAGTTAAAAATTTCAAAGTTCTGATCCAATGATTATTTGTAAGCCACTGAACCTTTACCCGAAACAGATAATGTGCAGTCCGACCAAACTGCCAGCTCAATCTCAATCCACAAATCTCGCCACGTAGGTCTCGCCGACATCATAGAAGTGTACTAACCGTGTGGTTTGTCAGGCCACGTATACCCTGCTCAGAAGTTTCCGCCAAAGAAGCTTCTTTATCTTTCTAATTATAAATATTTTCGATATCTTACACGACTCATTTTTAGTAATACGAGTTTAGATCTCCCCGTATAACGTTAATTACTACTTGATCGAATATTCGTTTTAGTCATTTTGAGTAAGCTACTATAATGCTAATGGAGAACAATAACAGAAGGCAAACACAGCTTTGTTTTCCCGATTAGTGAACAATAGTTGTCCCGCGGGTTTTAAGCATCCAACGTTCTCACGTGTTTTAAACATTATTGCTTATTAATAATTTTTTCCCTTTCCATTATCAGCAGATGATTAATGTCATGTCAACAAGAGATAAGAATAAAAAAATGAAGAGAAAATACAGCACATTAAATCTTAATTTGAATCTGTCTATTAAAAATGGAAAGGTTTCTAATTGGATGTGATTGTGGCAAAAGAAAATCGGAGGAGGGAGAAGAGATCACGCTTGGGAATGTTTTTTTCTCTTATTCTGTCAAATAAAATCGGTGCATTAATTATGTGTATCAGAAAACAGAGTGTATTCACCTATGTCGAAAGGTCAGTGCGAGGCAATAGGGGTAAAATAGGAGATTACATCGAGAAACAGTCGCTAGCAATTTCTCACTAGTCATATGTCCAATTTCCACATTTCATATTGAGGTAGAGTGTAACATTTCTTAGAGAAATCGTAAATTACAAAAAAAAATCTTTAGAAAAAAATAAAAGTTGTGTTGTCAATATATCCGTAATGCCTTTATGCAGGACGAACCAATATCTAGAATATCGAGTATTAATAAATGAAAAACTTTAATTTTTATTTTTGAAAACAGTGGTCGTCGGTTGGTTTATTAAGGCGTGATACATCATCTGATTGTAGAACTTGACAATCCGCCAAACGCCTCGCGTCAAATGTCATATTGTATTTATCTTTGTGTCCAAACGTACTCGGCCATTGAACTGACCTAGCTACGTATAGAGTCTTAGATAGGTCGTCCACACGCCACGTGGATAAGATTTTATTTTGATGGAGATCGATCGTTTAACCAAAGAGACTCATTTTTTTATGGTTTAGTGATATTTATTGAGTTTCACATTCTCCATTGCTTTAAGTTCTTTTCTTTTTTTTTAACAATTGTTTCAAGTTCTTGTTTTTATTTGGCTCTAAACAGTCACCATCATACATGACAACTAATAAGAAAATATAATTGAAACATATGCATACTGTTATATTGTTGTTGTTGTTCAAGAATCAAGGGTATAAGTGAAACACATATTGCCCACACAACACTATAGAAAAACAAGTCAGTTGCAATGGAATCAACTCATCGCTCGTTGTAAATCCATCACAAGCATTTTTTCTCTCTCTCTCTTTTTTTTTTTCTTTTTTTTGGGAGGGGGGTTCGGGGTGTTCTTAGCTTCCCGGCCAAATCTTTATATATGTGGAGATTTATTTTTATTAGATAAATAGAAGAAGAAAATAAAAATAAAAATGTAAGTAAACTTACAGGAAAAAGTTAAAGAAAACTTAGTAGGAGGCTTGTCGACCACATTTGTGTCCGCCTCATTTTGCTTTCATGTCCATTTGTAGCTGATGCTACTCGTCGGGTAATCTGACTATTTTTTTCAACTTTTGAATTTCCCTGATTCAGTTTGGGTTAAACTATATAAGCTATTGGTCAGCTCGGCGTTGGAGAAAAATCATACGAGCGACGATTTTTCTTTTTAAGTAACTTTTGAATGACATTTTTGGGCTTAATAATTAAGAATTCCACTCATTCTGTTTATATTTGCCACGTTTATATTTATTTTATCTTCAAGTATACAATTTTTTTAAAAAAATAAAAGATTGTAAAACCTAGACATACCTGACCTAAAATGCCCATGGTAAGCAACGCCGGAATTTAGATTAAATTATATCCTCATCCGACTGTTGAACTTAATTGAGTTGATATAAGGAAAATATAATGGATGTATATTTTTTCTCGACAGTTAAACCTAAACATGTTTTGGAATAACCGTGTAAGTGTATTCAAGTTAGTGATAAAATTTGTATAATTTAGGTCAAACAAACCTAGACAAATATATTTTCCATCGATATCTAAGTTTTGCCGAGACGTTGAACTAACATTCGAAGTAAGCAGAGCTTTAGCATTACGTTTTTGTAAACCTCTCACGTACGAATACAATCCAAAACCTAGTTGTCAAGCAATCTATTGGAAATGTTTGCACTCAGTGAAATTAAACCCTACGATGTAAGTGTAACGAGTTCTTTTGCTATTGTGGGTAAAGTTACTTACTAGAAAATATACATTTGGTACCGGCACTAGTGAAAATAAAATATGCATTTGACATCGAATAACTTGTGAAAATAATACTATTCATTAAATCGTACGTACGAGATGTTATAATCAATAGCAATCGACCATGTACCGAAAATATAATACACAGCAAGAAAGGGCGAGAGATATAATGCCATGAATGAAAGACAATCAGAGCCTTGCATATATATTTATATTCATTTTAGATTAATAATGATCTCTCTTCTTCCAACAAAAACGTTATAGACTTATAGTTAAATATATACCAGGGTATAATTTGTGTAGGGTAACTTATTCTTTGGACAAAAATAGAGTACCTCAGGGCAAAAAAGGAAAAAACCTGAAGCCACATCTTTCCATAAATACACCCACTCACCATCTATGCACATCAGCCACATCCCTTCTCTCTCTCTCTCTCTCTCACTCTTTGGAGGCTAACTAAGTATTTATGCATAAGAAAGAAACAATGGCGACGGATGAGTTGACGGAGGAGGAATCATTATCCGGCAAGGATTACCAAGATCCACCGCGTGTGAAGATTTTTGAAGCGAGGGAACTCGGGAAGTGGTCCTTCTACAGAGCAGTCATTGCTGAGTTCATAGCCACTCTCCTTTTTCTATACGTCACCGTGTTGACAGTCATCGGCTTCAAGAGCCAGACTGATCTCAAATCCGGAGGCGGAGCATGCGCCAGCGTCGGCCTCCTCGGCATCTCTTGGGCCTTCGGTGGCATGATCTTCATCCTCGTCTACTGCACTGCCGGCATCTCTGGTAATCTCTTCTCTATTTCTTACTCATTCCTTATATATATAACCACGTTTTGCATTAGCTCTATATATGTTTTACCATCCACTGTGTCGCTCATTTCATCTTCTGAGTTTTCAGTTTTTTAGCGCATAACATATAATAAGTTTTCACAAATCCATGCCATTAATTGATTTGCAAGGTTAATTAATGCACATACATCATAATTAGAGGCTCTTACGAGACTCGTAACAAAGAAGCTATATTTCTAAAATTACTAACCGAGCCAACTATTTGTCGTCAAATGATTGATGAAACCCAATGTTGACCACTACACATACACATGTGGTAAGAAAACTTAGCTTTCTACAAAATATATATTCCCATCGGGTTTTTAAGGATGTATGTATTTACGATTTTTTTAAAGTGCTAGAAAACACCGGAACATACAATTTAAAAGAAAATGGAGGAAGTAATTAGTTTATTTGATAAAAAAAAAGTAACTAATTCAATTGTAAGCTGGTTCAATTTTTGAAATTACTAATCAGTAATTATATAGGTGGACACATTAACCCCGCAGTGACGTTTGGGCTGTTCTTGGCTAGCAAGGTGTCCTTGGTGAGAGCTATATCATACATAGTGGCTCAGTGTCTCGGAGCCACTTGCGGAGTTGGTTTGGTGAAAATCTTCCAGTCGACTTATTACAACCGTTATGGCGGAGGAGCCAACGTCCTTGCCGACGGATACAATGTTGGTGTAGGTGTTGGTGCTGAGATTATCGGCACTTTTGTTCTAGTCTACACCGTCTTCTCTGCTACCGACCCCAAGCGTAATGCCCGTGACTCTCACATTCCTGTAAGCAATTCCAACTTCTCTTTACATACGCTTCTCCTTGAAGTCCCTATATATAGTTTGAAAAGAGTCCCATATTTGATTTGATTTATTTTCTGTTGATTAGAAGTTGAGGTTACGTTTCTATTTCCAGTTGAAAACATAAGATTTGATGTTTAAAAAAAATTAAAACATCTACTATTCTATTAAACTGAAGGTAAAAAACGCAAGTGGTTTCACTTTATAAAAGTATTTAAGGAACAATTAATAAAATATGTAATATTTTTACTACAGATACAAAAAATTATAACTCAAAAGACATAAACTAACATTTAAAACTATAAAAAAACAATTAAGCTAAAAATTAAAGATGCTAAGTATTGCTAACTAAAATTGATAGTTTGCTTTCTGTTCACTTATTTTCAACAAAATGTAGTACTAGACTACTAGTGATCTTCACAGAAATCAAAACTGGAAAGAAAAATGAGGAAATTTTTTGATTCGTTGTCGACGATATTGGACCCAGGGACGTAACAAAATCTAGTGCCAGCTATATAAAGCACTATTAATACTGAAAATGATGTCGTCTAGCCATTTTGGCCAAAACGAAAATAATACGGACCAAGTAATAATAAGCGTAGCGTCTAATTTCTTCTATGAGATAAACGACGAAAGGGTGTCCAATTATACTTCATTCATTTCTTTTATTTTATTTGGTTCCAAAATGTCATTTCACAATATAACGACAATAACCTCTTTGTGATTCACGTCTCTTCATCACATTCACATGCCTTTGTATGTATGAATGGTCCACTGTTCGCAACGACCCATGTGTATATCATACATGCATGTTCCATGATATTTGAACGATCTTAACCTCTCCTTGCAAGTATGATTCATTACAAAACCAAATCTTTCGGTTATGCAACATTGTCCACACTCACTCTCATGTTAATAACAGCATGCAAATAATTTATTTTGTTTGAAATGAATGAATTGAAGGTATTAGCCCCATTGCCAATTGGATTTTCCGTGTTCATGGTTCATTTAGCCACAATCCCAATTACTGGCACCGGAATTAACCCGGCTAGGAGTTTTGGAGCTGCCGTCGTCTACAACAATAAAAAGGCTTGGGATGATCAAGTTCGTACTTTCGCCATTCTAACTAATACTCGGTCTTGAGCCTTAATTAGGTTATTAATGAGTTTTAGTTCGTATAATTAATTGCAGTGGATCTTCTGGGTCGGCCCATTTGTGGGAGCAGCCATTGCAGCTTTCTACCATCAATTTGTGTTGAGAGCTGGTGCTATGAAGGCCTATGGGTCAGTGAGGAGCCAGCTTCACGAGCTTCACGCTTAGGATTTGATTTTTCAAACTATCTAGGAGGTGAAGGATTCTTTGGGCCAGGGAGGAAGGTGGAAAAAGAGATCAAACTAATAAAAAGAAAAAAAAAAGAAAAAGAAGAAATTTATCAAAGATGGTCGGTGAGTGACTTTGTGGGGAGGTTTGAGTGTGACTTTATGAACCGATTTGTAACATCCAAGCCTGGTGAAAGTGTGTGTTTATTTGATGTCTATGTTATTAATATTCTCTATTTATCAATGCTTCAATATGTGATGTATCATATTTATAAATTCTCCACTTATTTAGTATCACTTTCTCCCCGAACCGTTCTAACATTAATAATTTCATAATAATATTTTTAAAATCATCATTAGATAACATTTCTCCTAATTTTAATTAATTTCAGGTAAACATAAATCAAACATTTCTTTATCAAAATTGACATAGAAAAAAAATCTTTTTAGGCTAAAATAAGAATACATTACTTATTGGGAAACACAAAGCCTACTAGGTAACATAAAGAGCATGTGAGAGAACATGCGAGATTTCTCTCTAAACAAAAAAAACATGCGAGATTATACCATACGTATTAAAATCTTTTATTTGAGAAAGTATACACCGTTTCGGCACATGAACTAGTTAGCGGTCGTTGGAAAAGAAAACACACTGTTATTCAAAATGCATGTTTATGTGTTTCCATTATTGGTGAGTCCAATATCAAAGATAACACCGACTTGTTTCCAAATGTCCGGAAAGTACAAAATGCACATAGCCCAAAGCTGTTGAAACAGAGCCCAATAAAGGTTGATACTTTAAGCGCACAAAGGAAAAGAAAGAAAGAAGAATTGTAAAGAAACGGCACCTCCTCGACTCGACTGCTTTCTCTAGAACCTCTCTCCATCGTGTCTCTGTCTTTATCACTCTCATTCTCCCCAAAAAAAAAAAAACCTAACTTCAAAGAAAAATGGCAGCAGCCGCACCTCCACCGCCTCCAACAGCAGCACCAGAGCCAAACATGGTCCCAGAGACTTCACCAATCGGCCACCCTGTCTTCTCCCGTATCCGCCTCGCTACACCCTCCGATGTCCCTTTCATCCACAAGCTTATCCACCAGATGGCCGTCTTCGAGAAACTCACTCATCTCTTCTCCGCCACTGAGTCAGGTCTCGCCTCCACTCTCTTCACCTCTCGTCCTTTCCAGTCATTCACCGTCTTCCTCCTCGAGGTCTCCCACTCTCCATTCCCTCCTACCCTCCCTTCTCCAGATTTCACTCCTTTCCTCAAAACCCACAACCTCGATCTCCCCATCGACGATCCCGAGAGCTACAACTTCACGCCGGACATGCTGAGCGACGTCGTGGTTGCTGGGTTCGTCTTGTTCTTCCCAAACTACTCGAGCTTTCTTGCGAAGCCTGGCTTTTACATTGAGGACATCTTCGTGAGGGAGCCTTACAGGAGGAAAGGTTTCGGGAGTATGCTTCTGACTGCTGTGGCGAAGCAAGCTGTGAAGATGGGTTACGGGAGAGTTGAGTGGGTTGTGCTTGATTGGAATGTGAATGCTATCAAGTTTTATGAGCAGATGGGTGCTCAGATTCTTCAGGAGTGGAGGGTTTGTAGGCTTACTGGTGATGCACTTGAAGCTTTCGATCAGGTAAACATCTGAGAGTTTGATGCTGAGACTGTGACAGAGTGATCGAATCTCTTCCCCTTTTACTTAAAAGTTTTAAACTTTTTCTTCTTCTTTTCATGTAAGTCTTGGATTTGATGATGATGATGATGATTATCTCTTCCTCTGGATGGATACTGAAATGAGAAAAAATGAAACCTTTTGTTTAATTGTGATTCCTCATCATGTTTGATTTACTAAAAATGTATCTGCTTGGTGACTAAATAAACATTCAAAGTTGATGAAAACTATTTGGCAGTGTTGCTAAGATGCTTTTTGGACTCTTCGAGATCAGTATGAAGGGACAAGGAGTGTCAATTTTGATGATTGATAGAATGTTTATAGGAACAGACTAAATCAAAATCTGATCTGAGCGAGGTAGATAGATTCAAGAGTGTTGGTTTTGATTTGATGAACCAACTTGAAGAGATTGATGAAGCAAGCAGTGTCTGTTTGAAATTGACCGGTGTGCTACAGCGGATTTAGTTATCTTTAAGTAGTAGTAAAATTTCATTTATTTATAACAAACCTTTCACGTCCTAAAGAAAGAAAAAATTGTGCAATCGTAAGCACAAAAACATAGACTTTTAGAGTAAGTGCATGTATGTATATAGGACAAGCCTGCTTGCTTCAATTACTCTACAAGACAAAGTCACTTTTGGTTCCTTTAAGATTGAGATTGAGAAAGGTAAGTTATTTAATTAGAAGGCGATAGGTTGTGTGTTTTGGTCTTCTGACTCAACTTCACAACAAAATTACAATACATCAACTCATACGAGAAAAACAATTCTCAAAAGATGATTACATGGTAACAATAATTAAATGACGGTAACGATTTAGGCAGAAAGTGATTTTATTAGTTGACGAAGCGACAATTTCTGCGAATCTCACCGCCTTTATCTCCAAGTGTAAGGACTTTGATGGAACTCATCTTGATCATAGACCTACCAAACTGAGCAAGAAAACTTCCCGAGTTTTGGAAAACACTAGCAATGTTAGCGGCGGAGGGATCAGTCAACAAGGCGGCGTCGGAGGTGAAGAGTCCTTTGTGTTGGAGGAGAGACACAAAGTAGCCACTGTCAAAGGAGAGAGCTCCGGTGGGGTCCATTCCGACCACTGCGGAAGAGTTGAGTCTTTGAGATTTGTCCGAGCATTTAGATTTGAGGAAAGTGGCGTAGCTAGAGTTCAGTGAAGGATCTGTATCCCCTTTTCCGGTGAAGTTTAAGAGCCTCCGACCGAACACACCGCAACGTGCTGTTCCTATTGTGTGTGCTCCTGTTTCATACCATTTGTTTTCTTTTTATTGGAAACACATCTCAAACTTGTATCGAATCAATATATAACAGAAAGTTTCATATCGGATGTTCTGTTTGCATTCCACAGAAATAAAATGTGAAGTGCAAAAGCTTAGCCGATTACTTTGTTAGTTAGTAAATTAGTGAGTGAATTAGATGATAAATATCAGATGATTTCTAAGAAAATTGATCCAATGTTGAATAATTATGACGTGAGGACGCCTCTTCAAAGATTCTTCTCAAATATTTTATGTTCAAAATATAAACTCTACTTTTTATAGTACAAGCGATATTATACTATTCCTTGAAGATTGGAAGAATTAAATTTGTAACGTGGACATGCACGTGGTCTGATATTCCCGCGATTTTCTTATTTCATATGTTTGTTTTGAGATTACTCGGTTTCTTATCAGTAACGTATAAATATTGTGTAGATATATATGATTACAAAAAAATATAATAAGTAGAAAATAAAATGGTCACCTGATAAAGCAACGAGGTCAACGACGTCCAAATCGCTCTGGGCAAAGAGTTTCTGTAGTGAGGTGAAGTTTGCCCCAGCGGACGGCAAGTCTCTGGCAGCTTCCGAAGCCAATGTAACTCTTCCATCAACACGTCCGGTAAAGACGTTCCATAGCGGCCGTCCAAACTATAACATCAATTAAGTTCCGAATTTATTTTTATTTTTTTTTCAAAAATTCAGAAATCTTGAATTTCTAAAGTTTTGTTATGTAAAACGTATAAATAAGAGACCGCAATCTAAACTAATCCAAACTCCTGTAACAAACAAGAATCTATTCTTATTCAACCGGTTCTTGATTTTCATCAGTAATTCATTTTCTCAACCAAGTACTACACTAATATGGTTGATTAGTAAACAGATTTTACATGAAATATATATAGACGAGTAAGTTTAATTTACCTCGTATGAGACGGCATCTCGGGCGGCTAGGGTGAGGATGTCGGCGCAGGAGACGGTTTTGGGACATTTTTTCTCGAGAATGGACTTAATCTCATCGATGATTTCAAACCCGACAAGCGAGAGATTAGGTCTCGCCTCCTTCTCTGACGGAGCTTTTCCAACAACCGAATCTAAAAGCAGTGATGCATCGCACCCCTGAATACCATCATTGGATCAGCATTAGACTCTATTATCTTTACGATAAACATGTTCAGGAGATGATAAAGAAACGTTTAGAAGCAATATATATTAGTTCCGTTCAGAATTATAATTATATATCATACCCTAACAAAACAGTCGTGGTAGTGAACCCTTAGTAACTTGGGAGCTAGGCTAGGGTTTGCTTTGACTTTCTTCGACACAATCTCTCTTACGATGTCCTCGGCCTGAGGACAGGTCTTGTGATAGAATTTCATCTTCAGCTTACCCTCCCATCTTCCTTTCCTTATCTGAGGGCCATTGTTATGACCATTATTATGGCCATTGTTGTGACTGAATCTCTTACCATCAACGCAAAGTGCTACGACAGCCAAAAACAAAGCAAGAGAAAATAAGAGCCGAATGGCTGCAATCTGTTGATTCTTAGCCATGACTTGACTCTAGATTTTTATGTTTGCTTTGAAGTATTTGTTCTAGTTGTATTTGAGGAATGCACTTGGCAGGGGTTGCTTTATAGTGAAGCCGAGGCTCCATACTCCCCATTTGCTCGTTGATTTTTTTAAAAGGAATTGAATAATTATTGAAATAATTATCAAAGCAGAGTTCCCTGTATGTGTTGAAAATGAAAGACTAATTATTAAGTTACAAGTCAACAGAATTAGAAAATTTTAATTCCCACAAATCATTTAGCTTCATTAGCTGAACCATAACGTGAACATCCATAATGCAGATATTATGTCTGGATTTCACTGCTGTCTCCAGGACCTATTTACATTAGTTTAGGTAATTTCATTTTGTTTTTTCCTTTTTACTTTCACTGTCCTCTGAACTTTAATTATCCTTCTATTTAGAAATCTTATAATTAGTCGTCACTTCAGATATATAATTTTCAACGTCGTGCTAGAAATCTCTTCTTTCTGATACAATTTCTTAAAGGAGATTTTGCCCATGCAGGTAAGTAGACTGGATTGGTAGATTTATAAGTAGTTAGTATGCCGGTTGTTTATATGCATTGGAACTATGTTCCCTAGGTGATACAAGCACCTCGATCAGCGTCTAACATACTGCTAACACCACATGACTAAAAAAATACTTGTTTTGAGTAAGTTTACTGATTTCAGATATTATACCTCTATTACTTTAAGCCATGAAGTAAACTAAACGTCTTCAACGCGTTTTATTAACTCTTCCGATTTGCTCTCTTCAGAGACCAATGAATTTGATGGTTCAGAACTTGCTTCAATAGCAGCAGAGATGGCGTTTACTGACTCTGGTGGTGCCTCTGAACCCAAGTCAGCTGGTTCGCTACTTCCGACACTTTTGCTACCATCACCCTTAAAGCCAGATTCTGAGACAGAGCACTTAGGCTCCGGTTCGTCCAAACAACCAACTGTTGGATCCTCCATTGGCAAGCTTTCCTTATTCTCTTTCTCTGAACTTAATGCTGAAGACAAATGCTCTTGTTGCCCCTTTGATTCTTCTTTCTCCTCCAAGACGCCAGTAGTCACATTATCTTCAGACTGGTTACCTGCATTACCAACTTTCCCAATCTGTGTGGACTCCTCAGTTTCATCTAGGTTACTGGATGGAAGAGTTTTCTCCTTCTCCTCACTCTCCGCTGAGTAACCCACCGGAAGTTTAGTACAATCAACGTCCTCCATATCTGTGTCAGCATCATGCTTGCCAGGTAAACCAGTTCCTTCACCGTCATTTACTTTCTCAAAAGGGGCAGGGCCAACGGCATCATCATCGGGGATACTGGATGGAAGAGCTTTCTCCTTCTCCTCACTCTCAACTGAGTAACCAACCGCAAGTTTAGCATCATCGACATCCTCCATCTCTTTGTCAGCATCATGCATGCCAGGTAAACCAGTTCCTTCACCGTCATTTACTTTCTCAAAAGGGGCAGGGCCAACGGCATCATCATTGGGGATACTGGATGGAAGAGTTTTCTCCTTCTCCTCACTCTCAACTGAGTAACCAACCGGAAGTTTAGCATCATCGACATCCTCCATCTCTTTGTCAGCATTATGCATGCCAGGTAAACCAGTTCCTTCACCGTCATTTACTTTCTCAAAAGGGGCAGGGCCAACGGCATCATCATTGGGGATACTGGATGGAAGAGTTTTCTCCTTCTCCGCACTCTCAACTGAGTAACCAACCGGAAGTTTAGCATCATCGACATCCTCCATCTCTTTGTCAGCATCATGC